>PVJD01004648.1:0-131991 GCA_004026545.1 Mormoops blainvillei
CTTCCTTCTGCTCCAAGTCATTGATTTGAGTCCTGGTTTCCTTCCCTTCACTGTTGGTTCCCTGTATATTTTTCTTTATTTCACTTTGCTTAGCCTTCACTTTTTCCTCCATTTTGCGACCATACTCAACCATTTCTGTGAGCATCCCGATTACCAGTGTTTTGAACTCTGCATCTGTCAGGTTGGCTATCTCTTCATCACTTAGTTCTGTTTTTGTAGTTTTGATCTGTTCTTTCCTTGGGGCCATATTTCTTTGTCTTGGCATAACTATTACATTGTAAAGGGTGGAGCCTCAGGTATTTGCCAGGGTGGGACAACTCACTCTGTGTTGTGGCACTCTATATAGGGGAGGGGCCTGAGAGAGAACAGTGTGTTTTACTCAGCTCTCGCCAGGCTTTTAGTCACTTCCCCTCCTGGGCCCTCCTGGTGCTGATTCCCAGATGGATGGGTGTGTACATTCTGGGATCCTATGGATCTCTCCAAGGAACTCTCCTGTGAGACTGGGAGTTTCTCCTGCCACTGCAGCCCCCACAGGTTTTTACAGCCAGAGGTTTTGAGGCTTTAGTTTCCCGCACTGGAACCCTGAGTTGTGCAGTCTGTCTTGCTCCCCACTTCCTGCTTATCCACATGTAAATGTGGGACCACCTGGTCTGCCAGCCACTACCTTGCCCACCAGGTCCCCTGCCTTGCCCTGCGTCATCTTGGCCCCTCCTACCAGTCTGGATGAATGTTTCTTCTTTAACTCCTTAGTTGTCAGACTTCCATACGGTTTGATTTCCTGGCAGCTCTGGTTGTTTTAAATTTGTTGTCCTTCTTTGGTTGTGTGAGGAAGCAAAGTATATCTACCTACGCCCCCACTTGCCTTTCATTCCTTTTTATTACAGAACAGTATTTCATTATACAGATACACCACAGTTTGTTTTCCCACCTACCTGTTGATGCACACCTGTGTTGTTGGCTATTACAAATAAAGCTGCTGGGAACATTTGTGTACATGTCTTTGTATAGGCCTTTTCTTTCTCCTTGGCGTACAAGTAAGGGTGGATTGGCTGGATTGTATGGTAGGTGTTATGTTTAATGTCTTAAAAGATTGTCAAATTGTTTACCAAAGTGGTCATCCCATTTTATTTTCTCGCCAGCAGTGTTTGAGAGTTCGTTTCTCTACATCCTTGCTAACACTGTATTGCATATCAGCCTTCTTAACTTTTCCAATTCTAATAGATGGATAGTGGTTCCTCTTTGTGGTTTTAATTTGCCTTTAAATTTCTATTGGCTAATGATATTGGGCATCTTTTCATGTGTTCATTTGCCATCTACATATCTTCTCAATTGAAATGTCTGTTCAAATCTTTGCCCATTTTTAAATTGAGTTGTTTCTCTTCTTGTTAAGCTTTGATAGTTTTTGTACATACTGTATATAAGTCCTTTATAACATAAATAATTTGCAAATAATTTCTTTTAGTTTGTAGCTTGTCTTTTCTCTTACCATTGCCATTCAAAGAGCAAAAGTTTTACATCTAATGATGTCGGTTTATCAATTTGTTCTTTTGTGGATTATGCTTTTGCTGTTGTTTCCAAAAAAAACGTGCCTGAGGTTATGAATGTTTTCACCTCTGTTTTCTTTTACAAATTTTGTAGTTTTAGGCATTTTATTTGGGACTGTGATCTATTTTGAGTTAATTTTTGTATGGGGTATGATGTATGGATTGAAGTTCTCTCTTTTTTGTGTGTGCATATGGTGAACCAGTTTTTTCACGATCATTTGTTGGAAGGACTATTCTTTCTCCACTGAATTGCCTACCCTCCTTGGTCAAAAGTTAGTTTTCCATATAGGTGTAGATCTATTTCTGGATTTTATTTCCATTCCATTGATCTGTTTGTCATTTCACTAATATCACACTATCTTTACTACTTTAGCTTTAGAATAAGTCTTGAAATCAGGTAGTGTAATTTCTCCAACTTTGTTCTTTTTCAACATGATTTTGGCTCTTCTAGCTGCTTCACATCTTCTTATAAATTTTAGAATTAGCTTGTCAATTTCTATTTAAAAATATGCTAGGACTTTGAGAGTGATTTTTAATTGAAGGTTTTTGGGATTTCATGAGAATGTGTTCATGGAAGGAAGGTATTCAAACATCACTTTTATATCTGAACAGCTGGAATTTTTAAGACCAATACAGCATTTAAAAAATTTTCCACAGCCTTGCTTCCAAGTTTATTGAAAACCCACCTGTGCAAAATGGTGTTATTCAATGCCAAAGGATACAGGAAAATAAAATGTTCTAATGCTGGTCCTTATTTCTTATGATTCTACCTTTTTTTCCCCCTTCTATCTCCTCCCAGACAGAGAAAAGAGTAAAAACCCAGTTCTCTCAGGCAGCCTTGCACCCTGGGAAAAGATTACAGATACTTGGGTCTGTGCTTTCTTGAGTAAAAGGGGTCCTTTCTCCTATGTTCTCTTCCCCCAGATGGCTGGAGGCTCATTCGCCAAGTACTAGACTATTGTACTAAACAGGATTTTCTCCCCTTGCTTGGTACAGACTCACAAATCAAACACCTGTAGGGCCCGAGAGGTCCCGGACATGGGAAAGCAGCCCAGCAACTGGGCTTTCGTGTGTGTTATAGAAGAGTGGATGTTGGGGGTAACCAGCATGAGGATGACTCTGGTGTGCTGACAAGCAAAGCCACAAATCTGGAAATTTGTGAAACCTCCCAATTTTCAAATGCTGTCTCTGTAGTGTTTTGAACTACACAGGCCAAATGAAACACATCTGTGGGCCAAACCCAGTCCCCCAGTATCAGTGTGCAGCCTCTGACAGTGTTCCTTCATTTGCTTTCAGAGGCAGCTCTTCCTTCAGCTCCCTAAATAATTTATTTCAACGATTGCTTATTGAGATTCAATGTAAGAGAGGATGGGGATGAGTGATGGGAAGTCCTTCGGTGCCCCTGTGCTCAAGAGGTTCCTGCTCCAGTGGGGACTTAGGGTACGACATGGAGAATCATTCCAGTGCCACTTCCTATGCTCTCCTGAATCTGCTCCTTCCCCGTATCCTCACTGATTTCAGGCTTCAAGGAAGGTCATGTTGCTTATGCCTGGAAGGCTTCTCTGAGGAGGTGACATGTGAGTTAATTATTGACTCTAGATTAGTAATTAGTCAGCCAAATGTACACTAGAATAGCATTCGTCAGACTTCTGGTTGCTACTTATTAGTGGAACACAAAGTCCATTTAACGGTTGCTAATCAGGATTAAAGTAAAATAAAAGGATAGTATATAGCAAAGGTAAGTATATTTTTGTTTTCTTAAACTTTTAGTTTCACATACACATGTATGTACCTGCCTCTGATAAATGTATATTTTTAAAAGAAATTTTTGGTTAAAAGACATAGAAAGCCCTGGCTGGTGTGGCTCAGGTGGCTGGAGTGTCATTCTGTAACTGAGGGCTCGTGGACTCGGTTCCCGGTCGGGGCACATACTTAGGTTGCAGGTTCCATCCCCAGAACCGGGTGCATACGAGCGGCAGACAATTGATGTTTTTCTCTCACATCAGAGTTTCAATTTCTTCCTTCCTCACTCTGTAAAAGCAATGAAAAAAGGTCATCATGTCAGGATTGAAAAAAAATCCCATAGGAAAACATAGTCTGGACAATTTTTCATTTTTGAGAATGTTAACAAGGGCATTAGCAGATAATGTATTAGTAATGATCTTATGTTACTTCTGAGATCCTTTCCTATGTGCCTCCAAATTGTTAACTTGAGCTGCCTGCAACTAGAAGAGGACACTGCTAGGACAAGCCTCAGTAGATTACTGAGACTTGTCTTCCAGCTCCATTGCCAATTAATTGTGAGAGTGAACAAGTGACTTTAATTCCTTTGATTTTATTCCCTTCATCGGCAAACTAATTGGTTTAGACAGATAGTGTTCAAGCCCTAAATTCCATTGAGGTGCTTTAGACAAACTGCAAACAATTTACATAAAGAGCTAAATTTGCCCAGTGTTGTATCCTTAGCACTGAAAAGTGCCTGGCAACGTAGTAGGTCTCAATTAATATTTGCTGAAATAATGAATGTGTCTATCCTCAGAGTGCCAGTGCATGTTATGTGAAATTAGGCATATTTGAATTAGTTGATAAAATTTATTACCAAAGTCTCACTTTAGGCACAAACTTTGAAATCATGCAAATCCTAGAAAATTAACATTTTGCCAAGAATTACAAAAGTTTAAAGCCAAGTGGAATTCTCCACTGAGCTCAGCTCTTGCTTCAAGGCAGTGCTGCTGTGCTTTTGCTAGGTTAGTCTTACATTATGTAAGACCTTCTGAATGCATTCCCTGCAGAAAATGCAGCTGTTCCATACGTTTTTAAATAAAGCCTTAAAAGATAATTCTTGGAGCTGCGATGTACCCGGCATGTGCTAGGTCCTTGCTGTGAACAAGACAGACAGTCCCTGCCTTTCTAGAGCTCATTGTTAACTGTGGTGGGTATGCTTGCAGGCTAACGTCTTTGGGCAGACCCTGCATTCAGACTTTTCCTACCTCTCTGTCCATACAATGTGCAATCAGGTCATTGATTTGGAAGGGGTTTTTCTGACTAATGCCAATGCTGTGAGACTGTCATCTCCTTTGTTTCTGATTCCAAACATGTATTTATGATCAAGATTACACTCAGGGCTTTTTTTGTTTTGTTTTGTTTTTGTTTTGTTTTTGTTTTTTGTTCTTTGGGTTCCCCCTAGCCCAGGGTTCTATTGCATTTGCAATCAATTAAAACATATAAACCTTTTCTTCTAAAGTGCATTTAAGGCAAATTGAAAATAGCATGTGTCTGCATGATTAATTTTTAAGCTCGGTAGGATGTCACATTTATTCCAAAACAAATTAAATCTTGTTAATATCATTTCATCAATCTAGCCACATTATTTTAATTCTTGATTATGTGAATCACCATATTTATTGTCCCTTCCAGTTGTGGGAATGCAGCAAATTAAAAAGCCTGCCTCTTTTCTCTCTCCCTAGGTTGCTGATAAGAGGACTACAAGCTTTATTTTTAGGATTATTTTTGTGTCATAGTTTTGAAAGATTTTGCTTGGCAAATTTGCGTGACCTTCCTTTTTTACTTCTTTGGTCTTATTGCCAGGCCATTCAACCCAGCTGAACTCCATCAAAGGAATGCACTTTTGATGCCTGTAAGCACTCCTTAATGATAGCCGTATTCTTCTAAGCAGCTTTAGGACTTATAAAACTTAAATCAATCTGATTTTTTCTTTTTTCTTTTTTTTTAATAAGGTGAGGATGTTACTTTTTTAAAAACCCTCACCTGAGGATATTTATTGATTTTTAGAGGGAGGGAGGGAGGAAAGGGGGGAGGAGGGGACAGAGGGAGAAAGAAGGAGAGAGAGGGACGGAGGGACGGAGGGAGGGAGGAAGGAAGGAAGGGAGAAAGGGAGGGAAGGAGGGAGGGAGGAAGAAAGGAAGATGTGAGAGAGAAACATCGATCGTTGCTTCCTGTACACACCCTGACTGGGGATCTACATGCCCTGACCAGGGATCGAACCCACAACCTTACGGTGCACAAGAAGATGCTCCAACCAACTGGGCCACATGGTCAGGACCAGAGTTGTTCTTTTATAATTAAATATGCAGTTGAAGGTTCTTAAAGGAGTTCTCTCTTTACTGGCAAAGAACCAGCAGCACAAATAGTTTCAAGGGAACACAGGGCCCGCTTGTTTTCTTTCATTTGGGCATCAGTTTAAAACTTTATGTATTTGATCTTGAAAACTAAAATAAAGTTGCACTTTTTTTTTTTAATTTTGAAAATTTGGAGAACAATCATTGGTGGGAAATAATGTGATTTAAGGGTTTATGTTCCTGTTTAGGAAAAAGAAAAATTCAAAACTTTATATCTGTATAATATATCTTCCATATAAAAGGATCTTTAATGTTGTTTGCTGATAGCCTGTGAAAAAAGTGTTGTTGTTCATGCTGAGAATTTACATTAGTCATCTGTGCATGCTGAGTAACTGACAAAGCACTTTGGAATTTTTATCTATCAATAATACACTGATTTTAATTTCAAAAGGTACTTTTTTCATATTTTTATTTTTTATTTTTATATATTTTATTGATTATGCTATTACAGTTGTCTCATTTTTTTCTCCCCTATATCCCCTCTGCCCGGTACCCCATCCTATCATCCCCACACCTCTTAGTTCATGTTTATGGGTGGTACTTATCAGTTCTTTGGCTTCACAATTTCATATACTATTCTTAGCCTCTCCCTGTCTATTTTTTTTCTCACCTCCACCTTCCCCAGCCCCACACCTTCCCCAGCTGCACCCCTCTCCACCTCCCACCTCAATCCTTCCCCCATTTGGCTTTGTTGATGGCTCCTGTAGGCATGTTCCTTGATGACCCTTCCCCTCCTTTTTTCATGTTATCCCCCTTCCTCCTCCTCTCTGGTTACTATCAGTTTGTTTTTTATTTCAATGTTGCTGGTTATGTTTTGCTTGCTTGTTTATTTTGTTGATTAGGTTCCAGTTATAGGTGAGATCATATGGTATCTGTCTTTCACCGCCTGGCTTATTTCACGTAGCATAATGCTCTCCAGTTCCATCCATGCTGTTGCAAAGGGTAGTAGCTCTTTCTTTCTGCTGAGTAATATTCCATTGTGTAAATGTACCATAGTTGTTTTTAATTTACTCATTTACTGTTGGGCACTTTGGTTGCTTGTAATTCTTGGCTATTGTAAATTGTGCTGCTATGAACATTGGGGAGCATAAGTTCTTTTTAACTGGTGTTCCAGGACTCTTAGGGTATAATCCTAGCAGTGGAATTGCTCGGTCAAAAGGCAGTTCCGTTTTTAGTTTTTTGAGGAAATTCCACACTGTTTTCCACAGTGGCTGCACCAGTCTGCATTCCCACCAACAGTGTATCAGGGTTCCCTTTTCTCCACATCCTCACCAGCACTTGTTTGTTGATTTGTTGATGATGGCCATTCAGGCTGGTGTGAAGTGGTATGTCATTGTGTATTTAATTTGCATCTCTGATGGCTAGTGATGCTGAGCACCCTTTCATGTGTCTCTGGGCCCTGTGTATGTCCTCCTTGGAGAACTATCTGTTCAGGTCCTTTGCCCATTTTTTAATTGGGTTGTCTGTCTTCCTGGAGTGGAGTCATGTGAGCTCTTTATATATTTTGGAGATCAAACCTTTGTCCGAGGTATCATTGGCAAATATATATTTTCTCATATGGTTGGTTCCCGTTTCATTTTGCTGATGTTTTCTTTAGCCGTGCAGAAACTTCTTATTTTGATGAAGTCCCATTTGTTTATTCTTTCCTTTATGTCCCATGCTCTAGGGGACGTATCAGGGAAAATATCACTGCATGGAATATCTGAGATTTTCCTGCCTATGTTCTCCTCTAGGACTTTTATGGTGTCGTGACTTATATTTAAGCTTTTTATCCATCTTGAGTTTATTTTTGTGTGTGGTGTAAGTTGGGGGTTGAATTTCTTTTTTTTTACATGTAGCTGTCCAGATCTAACACCATTTGTTGAAGAGGCTATTTTTACTCCATTTTATGCTTCTGCCCCCTTTGTTGAATATTAATTGACTGCAGAGACCTGGGTTCATTTCTGGGCTCTGTGTTCTGTTCCATTGATCTGTGTGTCTGTTCTTAGGCCAGTACCAGATGGTTTCATTTACAGTGGCCTTAAAATATAGTTTGATGTCAGGTACTGTGATCCCTCCTGCTTTGTTCTTCTTTCTCAAAATTGCTGCAGCTATTCAGGGTCATTTATGATTGCATGCAAATTTTTGAACTGTTTGTTCTATATCTGTGAAATATGTCATTGGCATTTTATTCGGGAGTGCATTGAATCTATAAATTGCTTTGGGTAGTATTGACATTTTGATGATGTTAATTCTTCCAATCCATGAATTTGGTACATGTTTCCATTTATTTGTGTCTTCCTTAATTTCTTTCTTCAGTGTTGTGTAGTCTTCTGAGGACAGGTCTTTAACCTCTTTGGTTAAGTTTATTCCTAGGTACTTTATATTTTTCTTGTTGCTATAGTAAATGGTATTTTTTCCATGATTTCTGCTTCTGTTATTTCATTGTCGGTGTACAAAAATGCCTTTGGTTTCTGAATATTGGCTTTGTATCCTGCTGTTTTGCCACATTCACTTTTAAATCAAGTAGTTTTTTGTTGGAGTCTATCGGGTTTTCTATGTATACAATCAGGTTTTCTATGTATACTATCACGTCATCTGCAAACAATGACAATTTTACTTCCTCCTTTCCAATTTGGATGTCTTTTGTTTCTTTTTCTTGTCTGATAGCTGTGGCTTGGACTTCTAATACTATGTTGAATAGAAGTGGTGAAAGTATACATCCTTGTCTTATTCCCGATCTTAGTGGGAAAGTGTTTAGTTTTTGCCTATTCAGTATAATGTTGGATGTTGGTTTCTCGTATTTTATTATGTTGAGGTATGCCCCCTTTATTCCCACTTTGCTGAGTGTTTTTATCATAAACAGGTGCTGTACCTTATCAAATGCTTTTTCCGCATCTATTGATATGATCATGTGATTTTTGTTTTTCCTTATGTTTATGCGATATATGTTTATTGATTTGCAAATATTGTACCATCCTTGCATCCCTAAGATGAATCCCACTTGATCACGGTGTATGAATTTTCTAATGTACTGCTGGGTGTCATTTGCCAGTATTTTGTTGAGGATTTTAGCGTCTATGTTCATCAGTGATATTGGCCTATAGTTTTCTTTGTTGTGTCTTTATCTGGTTTTGGGATTAGGATGATGCTGGCCTCATAAAAAGAGTTTGGGAGTCTTCCCTCTTCTTGGATTTTTTGGAATGGTCTGAGAAGGACAGGGGTTAGCTCTTCCTGAAATGTTTTGTAAAATTCTCCTGTGAAACCATCTGTCCAGGGCTTTTGTGTGCCTGGAGTTTTTTGATTACTGCTTCAAGTTCACCAACCGTTATTGGTCTGTTCAGGCTTTCTGCTTCTTCTTCGTTCATTTGGAAGATTATATTTTTCTAGAAATTTGTGTTTTTCAGCCAGGTTTTCAAGTTTCTTGGCATATAATTTTTCATAGTAATTTCTTACAATCCTTTGTATTTCTGTTGTATCAGTTGTAATTTCTCCTCTTTCATTTCTGATTTCATTTATTTGTGTCCTCTCCCTTCTTTTCTTGATGTGTCAGCTTAAAGGCTTATCAATTTTGTTTATCTTTTCAAAGAACCAGCTTCTGGATTCTTTGAAATCGATCCTTCGAATTGTTCTTTTAGTCTCTATGTCATTCAGTTCTGCTCTGACCTTGATTATTTCCTTCCTTCTGCTGCTCTGGGCTTTGTTTGTTGTTGTTTCTCCAGTTCTCGTAGACGTAGGGTTAGGTTGTTTATTTGAAATGTTTCTATCTTTTTTAGGTAGGCCTGTATTGCTATGAACTTTCCTCTCAGACTGCGTTTGCTGTGTCCCATAGGTTTTGGACTGTTGTATGTTCATTTTAATTTGTTTCCAGAAACATTTTTATTTCTTCTTTGATATTATTATTGACCCATTCATTGTTTAATAGCATGCTATTCAGTCTCCATGAGATTGAATGTTTTTGACTTTTGTCCATGTGTTTGGTTTCTAGGTTTAAGCCCTTGTGGTCTGAGAAAATGCTTGATATGCTTTCAACTTTCTTAAATTTGTTGAGGCATGTTTTGTGTCCTGTCATGTGGTCTGTCTTTGAAAATATTCCATGTGCATTTGAAAAAGTGTACAGTTTGCTTCTTTGGAATGAAAGGTTCTCTATATCCATTTTTATATATCCAGTTAAGTCCATTTATTTTAACGCATTGTTCAGTTCCACTATATCCTTGTTGACATTTTGTTTGGATGATCTGTCCATTGTTATCAGTGGGGTATTAAAATCCCCTACTCTAAGTATGTTGCTGTCAATATCATTCTTGAAGTGTCCTCCAGGATTTTCCTTATGTATTTGGTTGCTCCTATGTTGGGTGCATATAGGTTTACAATGTTATGTCTTCTTGATGGATTCTTCCTTTGAGTATTATGAAATGCCCTTCTGTGTCTCTTTTTATGGACTTTGTTTTGAAGTCTGTTTTGTCTGATAATAAGTATTGCTACCCCGGCTTTTTTTTTCCTGTCCATTTGCTTAGAATATTTTTTTCCAACCCTTTACTTTCAGTCTGTGTAAGTCTTTTGTTCTGAGGTGAGTCTCTTGTAGGAAGCATATGTGTGGTTAATGTTTTCTTATCCATTCAGCTACTCTATGTATTTTAATTGGAGCATTTAATCCATTTACATTTAAAGTTATTGTTAATAGGTATTTATTCATTTTTTCCCTTTGTACTTGTGTTCCTCTCTCACTCTTTCTCTTCGTCTTCTTAAAGCAGCCCCTTTAGCATATCTTGCAATGCTGGTTTGGTAGAGGTATATTCTTTTAGCGTTCTTTTGTCTGAGAAACTCCTTATTTCTCCTTCCATCTTAATTGAGAGCCTTTCTGGGTAGAGTAGTCTTGGTTGCTGGCCTTTGCTTTTCATTACTCGGAATATTTCTTGCCATTCCCTTCTGGCTTGTAGTGTTTCTGTGGAGAAGTCAGCTGCTAGCCTTATCGGGGCTCCCTTGTATGTAACTTCCATTTCTCCCTTGCTCCTATTAAGATTCTTTGTCCTTAATATCTGCCATTTTCATTATGGTGTGTCTTGGAGTGAGTCTCTTTGGGTTCCTCTTGATTGGGACCCTCTGTGCTTCCTGGACCTGTGTGACCTTTTCTTTCTTCAAATTAGGGAAGTTTTCCATCATTACTTTTACAAATAGATTTTCTATCCCTCACTGCTCTGCTTCTCCTTCTGGTATTCCTATTATATGGATATTATTACATTTCATGTTGTCCTGCATTTCCCTTTACCTCTCTTTACTCTTTTTGAGCTTTTTTTATTTTCTTGCTCTTTCTGGGCGCTTTTTTCTACCATGTCCTCCAGCTCACTAATTCAATCCTCTCTTCGTGTAGCCTGCTTTTGATTCCCTCTGCTGTGTTTTTCAATTCTGGAATTGTTTTCTTCATTTCCTCTTAGCTCTTGTTGATAGTTTCCGTGTCCTTTTTCATGCTTATATAGTTTGCAGTAAGTTCCTCATAGTTTCCCTGTAGTTTTTGGTAATTCTCACTGAGCTCATTGAGTTCATTGAGCTTCCTTATAACCATTGTTTTGAACTCAATATCTGATAGTTTACTTGCTTCTCTTTCATTTAATAGCCTTTCTAAGGATTCCTCCTTTCCTTTGAGTTGAGGGTTGTTTCTTTGTCTTCCCATTATTTGTCTGCCTGAGCAAAACCACAAAACCCAGGAAACAAACCCACGACCACAAAAATAACTCCCTCCTGCAATCCCACTATCAACAGCAAATGAACCAGTATTAATAAGACTATAAAGAGATTAAGACTATTATAGGAAAGGTGAGAAATAAACTATAGTATAACATCTAGTGACTGAATATGCACCAATTTGATGGACAAGAAATGAATGTTAAAAAGCTATGTAGTGAAGAAAATATCACAAATCACAATAGATTTCATCTCGGTAGCCTCTAGTATTTACCGCTGGTTTTTTCTTTCTGGATTCTCCTCTGGTGATGTCAGATGTCAACCCTGTCTGATCTTAGACAGTCTGTTGGTGACTTCCCGAGATCTAGTATCATTGGCGGTCTCCTCCAGTTGTTAATCTAGTCACTCTGTGCTCAGCAGTCAGGCTAAGCACCATAGGGGTTGAGGTTAATGTTTCCCCTCAGGCGGATGCTGCTCAGAGGGGAGTGGTCTGTATGAGCTGAATGGCTGCTGGTGGAAGATTCAGCACTGGGATGACAGAGGCTACTCTCTCAGTTCTCTCCCCAGAGTCTCCCTCTGCAGTCTGTCCTCAGATGTCTTTAGCCCACTCTGCCCCCACCTTTGCTGGAACCCAGGGTAAGTGGCTGCAGAGGATAATTTATGCGTTGGCCCTTTAAACGGCTCTTTCAGTCTCCAGCCACCCATCTCTGGCAGAGAGCAGCCCTGCCGCTTTTTGCAGATGGCTGTTATCTGTTTACTTTTTGGACTCTGGTGCTGTGGGCCGGGGATTCCTGCTTATGGTTTAGACCTCGCTCTTCTCAGGGGGATCTAATGAGCCAGTTATATATCCCTCTGGCACTGCCACCTGAGGGTGCCCAGCCAGCCTTCTCGCATCTCTGCTGCACTCCTTACCAGTCAGGTTGTGCTGAACTGATTCTTCTGCCTGTCCGAGGTTATACGGCTTCTCTCTTGCTATTGTTCAGTTGTTTGTTCTGGGTGATTTCTCCACAATTTAGTTGTAATTCCAGATTGGTCCTAGGAGGTGGTCAGTGTGACTTCCATTCACTCCTCTGCCATCTTGATCTCGCAAAACGTAGTTTTTAAGTACATATTTTAACTAAGTAATTTTTGCCATTTGCCAGTGAATTTGTGAGTTAGAAGTATTAGAAACAGAGCCACATTATGACTTTCATGGGCTGGAGGCACTGGTGCCTTTGTGGCTCCATTCATCTATTTAAATATTAAAAATTGCAGCTTATGCCTGAGTTGGCATGAAGATGAATATATTATATATTCAAACATTTTCTTTGACCTCAGATTCATTAATCTTCTGATTTTATTTTATTTTAAGGATTGTATTTATTTAGTTTTAGGGAGAGAGGAAGGGAGGGAGAAAGAGAGGGAGAGAAACATCAGTGTGTGGCTGCCCCTCGCACATCCCTTACTGGGGACCTGGCCTGCAACCCAGACCTGTGCCCTAACTAGGAATTGAACTGGCACCCCTTTGCTTCACAGTCCAGTGCTCAGTCCACTGAGCCATACCAGCCAGGTCCAATCTTCTCATTTTAAAAGAAATTAAACTATTTTCATGGTCCCTTAAGGGTGTTGTGGGCTCCCAACACTGTCCCTACTTGCCTAATGAATGTCAACCCTGATTAGAAGTTATTATGTTTTCCTCTTCAGTTTATTAATTGTACCTTTGTAATTAATGTTCATATTTTTATGGGAAAAACCAACTCTGTTTTCATAGAACACCTCTATTAAACTCCGTAAACAACCGAATATTTGGTAGGAATGACCTCTATCAGCCCTGACCTATTATCAAGAGCTATTCTGAATAAGATATAAAAGAGTTTAAAAATTGGTAAAAATAGAAATGTATGTCCTTTGTACAGCGATTCAAACCAGCTACATGGCCTGACGCTATCAACATTTACTCATTTTGTAGTTTCAAACAGTGTATAATGATCATGAAATATCGCACTTTTTCCTTTTTTAATTTCTGTCCCTTTCCAATAGCACTGTAAAACTTGTTTCCCTCTTTTTTACCATCCAGTGTTTTTAAGGCTCTATAACACAAGGTCTAGTATTATTCCTAATTCATTCATATTCTAATAATCACTGTGTCTATGAAAATTATATATCTCATTGTAGAGAATCCAAGGAATATAGAAAAGCAAAAGGAAAAGATCACAAATCCTATCATTTAGAAATAAGTCTCGTTAAGTAAATCCTGTTGAATATCTCTCTAAGCTTATTTATGGATGTTCTCAGAGGATGGATAGGTAGAAATACTTTCATAAATGTTGGATCATGATACATGCTAATTTTTTAATTTAAAAACCATTACGTTCAATTTTATTTGATTTTAACTGGGGAAAAAGAAAGTGAAAATTAAGAAATTACCGAACTTGGAATAAACATTTTTTTTCACAGTAAGAAATGTCACTTGATTTTTCCTTCTCAGGTAAAGAAAAGAGATGATAAAGAACTTGATGTTTTTGGTTTTGGTTTTTCTTTTTCTCCAACTATATTTCTTAGTGGACATTATTGCTGTTCACCCAGTTCTCTCTTCCTCTTCTGGGTTGTAGGATAATTTTATTTCCTCACTCCTTTCAAGTTAGGTGTGGCCTTATGACTTGCTTTAGCCGCAGAATGAGAAATGACCAGTGTCACTCATAGATGAATGTATTTAATTGCCAGATCGACACTCTCTCACCCTTTCTCTTTCTGTCTTGGCGAGCATGGATGCTGCTGGAAATGTGGAGCAGCTAACGTCTGGCATAAAAAGCAGAACCAGCTCACGGACGTGCTGCCCTGAGGAGCCACGTGGGCCCGCAGCCTTGTTCTGTGAAGTTCTTTCCTACCATAGATCACTTGGCTGACCCCGACTGCCGCCCTCTTCATCTCAGACCATATTGATTTCCTCCCTGCGGTGGTAAATGAGATCGGAGGCATTCTCTCTCGCCTTTCTTCCCTTTAGATTCTGGTTAGTTACATTGTTATTTTCATACGAAGTATATAATATTTACATTCTGTTCGATAATCTAGCCTTGATTTTTAGTAGTTATGTTATTACTTTCATATAATCAAGATATATAGCATTATGCTTTGTTCAGTTGTTTAAAATTAGGTTTGTGTTAAATAAATTCAGTGTCCAGTAATGGTCTTTTTACTGTGGCTTTCTTATTACTGATATCAAGAAGCAGGTCATTGGGCTTAGGGGAGACTATCTGATGGGGGAGCATTCTACCCCGTAAAGGAGAGAGAGTTCATCACTTGCAATGCCTACAATTGGTACATGGTGATAGGAAAAACAGAGTGCTTTTCAGTGGTTTTATTTCTGTTTTTAAAATTCTTTATCAACAGTGAACCCTTATTGCCTGGACCTGAAGCACACCATTTTCCCTATGCACCCTTGGCGTGCCACTGATTTTTTAATTTTATTTTTATTTTTATTTTTATTTTTATTTTTATTTTATTCATTGCACTGGCTAGATTGTCAAGACTTTTAAAGGAAGACTCAGAACAGTGAATTCTTGAGTTGTCTTCATGTTCAAGAATATCTATCAGATACTTTTTGTGTTTGAAAGTCGCCTTGGCTAAGGATATTCAGAGACTGTCCGTTATTCCCCGTGGAATCTTGAAGGGATTTCTCCATTATACCTCGCATATAAAGCACTGTTGAAACATTTGACTGCCTTTCTCCTACTTGTATGCAACTTGCTCTCTCTGCTTGAAGAATTATTTTTTGAAACTGGAAATTCAGTTATTTAGCCAGAATCCGTCTCACAGTTGATAATCCTGTATCAGCTTTTCCTAAAACAGAGTGTGGTCTTTCAACTTAAGAGATTCTGATGCCTCTTCATTTTAGGGATATTTTCTTGCATTGGATCTTCGAATACTTTGGGCTGGGTTTTCTACTTTAGGGATGCCCATTATTAACTTTTTGATGAACTATATTCATCTCTTCCTTATATCTTTCATTTTTCCCCAGTTGCTTTAAACTCTGCATTGTGTCTCTGATTACCTCAAGCCTTTGAAAATACTTTTGTGTCGTGTCAATTCCTTGGTGTTTCTAATTTATTTATGAGTTTTATAACACTGTTCTTTTGTCCCTAAATTTATCATTTTAGTGTGACAAGCAATCATTGCCTATCTCATTGTTAAGTTTTTGTTTTACTGTATTCATGTTTCTATTATGCTTTTAAGTTGTTCTATGACAAAATATTCCCTTATTCCTTCGGGATTGTAGATTATTTTTTGTCAGTTTTTTCCCACATACTCATAAAATTCCCTTTTTAAATCACTTATTACTAGTGGCTTGGAAATTAGTGTGTTACTCAAGAGCCGTGCCATTCCATTCTATCTTGCTCATGTTTGGGCAGCTGTGCTTAGCCTGTGGTGCTCAGATACACAGGATTGATTTCTCCTTGACACCCTTCTGACCTCATTTGTGGCCCCTTGAGGATTGGGTATTTCCTATTCTGCCCACTTTCTTCAGCTTAAAGGGCTCGTGTCAGTGGAGGAGTCGGGACAGAGGAGTGAGCTCAGCTGAGCTGTTCGTGTGTGGGCCACACTGTGACAACTGTGTCCTCCAGTCTCCTGAGACCATGTGAAATGTCCACTCACCTCTTCAGGGCCTTCCCATCCTTGTTGTTCACATTTCTAATCTCCCCAATCCCCCATGTAGCAATCACCGCCCCAACCTACTAAAATCAGAAGAAAAAAAACATAAGAAAGCCCACTTATTGCATTATTTTTCTCAAGAATTAGGGGTATCAGAGGGGAATTTTATTGACTCTTGGTACAGCTTCAGGGAAGCAGGAATTGGAGGGTTGGTTCTACCGTCTTTTTTGATTGATGTCTTGTTATTACCTTCTGTTCATTTCCGTAGTTTTGGGGGGATGGAGACTCTGGGATCAGGCCTCACTCTGCACTGTTTGCCCAGAAGCCATCTGGCATCTGTCTGTGTGTCTAGCTCTCTTCAGATTAAATATGGATGTGGAAGGAGGAGTTCACTGTTGCCCAGTTCAGTATAGAAAGTGGGTAGCTTATGTATCCTTAATCTTGACAGTGTTTGCTGTTACGGAGTTCCCCCTCCCTTTTTTTATTTTCTATTCATTCCCAGATTATGCAATATAATTTCTTTGTTTTTTAGGTGCTAAAGTAAACTGAAAGTGGGAGCATCTGGTAACACTGTGGCAACAGAGAGCAGAGCTAAATGAACATGTTGTAATTGTAATGGGTTATTCCCTTTAATTTGTTCATTTATCCAACAGTATCCGTATATGAAGTGAGTGCTGTTTATGAGCTAGCACTGTCCTTGGTGTCTGGGATACATCATTGAACAAAGCTGACAAAGGCCCCCTGCCTGTGAGTAGCTTATGTTCTCTCAGGGATGGGATGACGTGTGGAGTGAGGACAGTCAGCAACAAGTATAGCACACCCATAAAATAGGCACTGTGTTAGAAGGTGATGTGCGGACAAGGGGGAATCACAGAGTGGAATGGCAGTCGCAGTTGAGAATAGAGTGGTCACGGTGGGCTCCACTGAGAAGCCACATTTAATGGAGGGCTCCAGGAAGAACATTCCAGGAAGAGGGACCAACTAGGGCAAGGCCCTCAGGTTCCAGGCAGGCTGGCACATTCAGGCAGCAGGATGAATGACAAATTGATGGAGTTTGGTCGGGTTTGTGAGAGTATGTGGAAAAAAAATGAATGGCCCAGCAACTTGAACTTTTAAAATTTTTAGGCTGCTTTGAAAAAATTTACCCTGCCAATATTCACTTCACTGTTTTGTTTTGGTTTTTGCTATGAAAGGATAAGTTTCCATGAGTGATCTTTGAAAAGCAGGAAAAAATAAGCAAAAAAAAAAACCATTACAAAAACACCAAGAGTCTTCTTTTTAATCTTAGAATACATGTAGGAAAAAGTGATGCAACAATAAATAAATAATTGTTGATTAATGAGAATTCAAAAACATAAGATCTGTAGAAAATAAACTGCATTTGAAAAAGATAGTATAACATGTTATATCTACATGAGGCTTTGAAAGTAATCTGGCTTTACCTTTTACAAATCTAAGAGAGGCTAAATGACTTTTCCCAAGTTACGTGTCTAGCTGGTGGCAGGTTCAAATTTGAGAGTACCCCAGGCCTGTTAATTCTTAGCCCAGAGCCATGTCCATCCTACCCCCTGTCTTTTAATTCAGTGAGAACTCAATTATTGCTAACATTTTTGTTGTTGACCTTCCATGGACTTGATAGTCAAATCAAGTTTTCCATTACAGTAAGCATGATTTACTTGTATTTTGCAACACAGCCTTGTTATTTGGAGTAGGCTGTCACTTCATCATCCTGGAAAACGGTTTTAGAAAGACCAAACAGTTTATTTCTTCACCTCTCTGTGTGGCCTAGATTGTTCTCTGTGATTATCTATCAGAACAAGGGGTTCTAATTAGTTTTCTTTTCAAGGTGCTTTTCTTTCATTTCCAGGCAACCAGTCCCTGAGCCAGAGGGATTTCTCCGCCAGCCATGTGCTCAGGGACCGAGGCAAACGCGCTCAGCCTGGCGGCCACCACACCACCCATTCCCTTTCCTCTCCAAACCCACTGTATGTCTGATGGCTGTTCTGTGATTTGTGTGTGTTTTTGTAAATGATGTTGTTTTGAACATGTGTTTTAAAGTCTTCATTGCTATAGATTTCATTCTTTTTCTTTTCTTTTTGATTTAGGCAATCCTTTTTCTAAACCTGCCTAGTACTCCCTGTGTGCTCCTTTACATTTCTCTACCTATTCCCCTAGTCATAAGTGCTTAGATGGTTGCCAACTCCTCTCTGCCCACAGTGGTACTGGATGTAAACAACTTTGTACGTGACCCCTCAGGGATCTGTAGTAGAGTTTTTCTGGGATGCATAAACCCCCAACAAGATTGCTGAGTTATAAGGTGTATGTATATTTGCTAACGTAAATAATGTAACTTTGCCCAGACAACCTTATACATGTCTTTATGGGTCTTTTCGGATTTTTCTTGGGGACATACACACAGGAACAAGATTGTGAACTATATTCAATTTACCCACACTGTGACTTTGCTCTTTAGAATGGCTGTCTAGTTCTTCGTTCCCACCATCAGTGAATAAAGTTCCTCACATCTCCTCATTTCAGCCAAAACTTGGAATTATCTAGATTTCTATGAACATCAGTTGACTTCTCATTGTTGTTTTCATTTTGATTAAATTTCTGTATTTGAGCATGTCTTCATATACTTGCTTTTCCATTTTCTCACATTTTTAATCACCTAGTCATACCTTTGTCCTAATTCCTGTAGAAGTTCTTAGCTTTTCCTCTTGGTTTCAGGAGTACATTATATAGTCTAAATATTATTAACACATGTCTTTTCCAATTCTGCTCTGTCAGCTTGGATCATGGTCTCCGTTGCTGAACAGAAATATTTAATTTTAATGTAAAAGATTAATTTTTTGGGTATTACTCTAAAAAGTCACTTCCCATTGCAGATCATAAAGGTACTCCTACATTGTTTTCCATTAACTTTATAGTTTTACCTTTTATATTTGGGCCTTTACTCATATGGGATCTGTCACTATTTATAGTGTGATATAAAAGTTTAGTTTTATTCTTCTCTATATCATTAGCTAGTTTTCCCAGTTTGGAGAAAGTCTCTCCTTTCCCCATTATGAAATTTTAATTATCATTACAAGAATTGGCATCTTTAGGTTATAATAATGTCATCCTACCGAACTACCAAATGTAACTACAAATTTGTACCTTTTACAAAATCCCTTCTTCTTTTTAACCCATCTCACCAAAGCCCCTCCCCTCTGGCAACCATCAGACTGTTCTCTGTAACAATGGGTTTATTTTTGTTTTGTTTGCTCATTTATTTTGTTTTATAGATTCCACATATAAGTGAAATCATATGGCATTTGTCTTTCTCTACTCAACTTACTTTACTTAGCATAATACTCTCTAGGTCCATCCATGTTGTTACAGATGGCAAGATTTCATTCTTTTTTTTTTTTTTTATGGCTGTCATATTCCATTGTATGTATGTACCAATTCTTCTTTATCCATTTATTTATTAATGGACACTTAGGTGGCTTCCATATCTTGGTTACTGTTAATAATGCTGCAGTGAACACAGGGATGGATGTATCTTTTTGAATTAGTGTTTTGGATTTCGTCAAATAACTACCCAGAAGTGGAATCACTGGACCCTTCTTTGTCTCTTGGTATAGCTTTTATTTTAAAGTCTATTTTATCTAAGTATCGCTACCCCTGCTTTTTTGTTTGTTTCCATTTTCATGAAATATCTTTTTCCATTTCTTTACTTTGAGTTTGTCTGTATCTTTCAAACCGAAGTGAGTCTTTTGTAGACAGCATATGTGAGGGTCTTGTTTACTTATCCATTCAACCTCCTTATGTGTTATGCTTGAAGCATTCAGTCCATTTACATTTAAAGTAATTGTTGATAGATGTAATTGTTGATAGATGTGTAGTTATGGCTATTTTATTATTCATATTTTTAATCTTTGTTTCTCTTCTTAAAGAAGTTCCTATAACATTTCTTATAATACTGGCTTGGTAGTGATAGCTTTTAGCTTTCTGTTGTCTGGGAAGCTCTTTATCTGTCCTTCAATTCTAAATGATAGCTTTGCCAGGTAGAGTTATCTTGGTTGTAGTTTTTGCTTTGTATTACATTGAGTATTTCATGCCAGTCCCTTCTGGCCTGTAAAATTTCTGTTGATAAATCAGCTGAAAGTCTTATGGTAGCTCCCTTATAGGTAACTAACTGCTTTTCTGTTGCAGCATTTAAGAGTCTCTCTTTGTCTTTAACCTTTTGCATTTTAATTATGATATATATTGGTGTGGGCCTCTGAGTTTATGTTGCTTGGGACTCTGTGCTTCCTGGGCTTTTATGTCTATATCCTTTGCCAGGTTACGGAAGTTTTCCATCATTTTTTCTTCAGATAGTTTCAATTCCTTGCTCTGTCTTCTCCTTCTGGTACCCCCATGTTGTGAATGTTGCTATACTTGATGTTGTCCCAGCAATACCTTGAACTATCCTCATTTTTAAAATTCTTTTTTCTTTTTGTAGTTCTGATTGGGTGTGTTCTTCTATTTTGTCTTCCAAGTCACTGATTTGGTTCTCTGCTTCATCCAACCTTCTAGTTTATTCCTTCTAGTGTATTCTTCATTTCAGATATTGCATTCTTTACTTCTGAGGTACTTTTTTATGGTTCCTATGTCCTATTTTCATGCTGCCATAGTTTTCACTAAGTTCTTGTAGTTCTCACTAAGTTCCATGGGCATCCTTATAAGCGTTCTTTTGAACTCTGTATCTGGTAAATTGTTTGCCTCCATTTCATTTTGCTTATTTTTTTGAGATTTAGTCTGTTCTTTTATATGGGGCATGTTCCTTTGTCTCCACATCTCTGCTATCCCTTTGTGTTTATTTATATGTATTATGTAGATGTGCTTTGACTCCCAGTCTTGGTAGGGCAGCCTTATATAGTAGGTGTCCTATGGGACCCAGTGGTGCAGTCTCCTTGATTACCTGTGCTGGGCACTCCAGGAATGTCCCATTGTGGGTTACATGGGCCCCCCTCTTGTAATTAAGTCTTGATTTTATTGGCTTATTTGTGTGGAGGTCAGTCCTCAGGCTGACTGACTGTGAGGTTCAACCCTGACCACAGTGTATGAGCTGCTGTGCAGGTGCTGACCCCATGGAGCAGAATTTGCCTCAGCAGGGTCTGGCTCCTGCTAGTAACTCCCATTTGATATGCCATTCTTGAAGCTAATTGGGTCCTGATCTGATGTTGTCTGAAGCTTGCCACTGGGTCTGTTGGTTCTGGGACCTCTTGGGGAGGGACTCTGGTGCAGACCAGTGTCAGACGCTGCCTATTACTGGCCCTGGGCAACCTGTTTAAAGCTACAGAGTGACCTATAGTTTGTGGTTGCCTCTGCTGGGCTGGATGTGTGTAGAAAGAATCAAGCTGTGCACCAAGGCAGGTTTTAACCAACACTGGGCCTAGGGGCAGGTAGCAGAAGTCCCAAGGAAACTCGAGATCTGCCTTCTCATGCCTTCTCTGGCTTGCTGCCTGATAAGCTTAGTCAGTGAAAGAAGCCTCTGGCCGTACTCAAGTTGCATGAGGTGTGTTCTCAGTGACTCATTAGGCAGGGGCAAGTGGTGTTCATCAGATTGATCCAGGTTCAAACTTGGTGCCAGTGCTGGGTTTGAGGTCACTCAGCAAATATCTCAGGGTATACCAAATCTAGCTGCCATCCACTGGATGCTTGCACACTTTTGTGGTGGAGCAGGGTCTCAGGGAGTCATTAGGGTGAGGCCAGCAGAGTTTATGAGACCCAAACAGGCCAAGATTTATCTGTACGAAGGGAGCGCTCTGTACTGCTCAGGCACGCAGGGGAAAATTGTCCATGTTCTAGAGCCACACAACTCAGTGTCTCCCAGATTCTGCCGGGAGCCTGATCTCAACAGGGCAGCACTGCTGGAAATCAGGATGGGGGTGCCAATCAGTCTTGGGCGAAAGTGCGGGAAGTGGCGCCTACCCCCAATCTACACAACTCAACCTGTCCTGGATTCTGCCCAGACCTCAGCAGGGTGTAGCCACCAGGAGTCAGAAGGGTGGGGTCGTAGGAAATCTGGAGAGTGGAGCTAGTGGATCTCCCACGAAGGGGAGGCACCAATCAGGTTTATAAGAAAGTGGTGGGAATGTCTCCTGGCCTAAAGCCACACAAGGCAGTCACTGACACCCCCTGAGCCTGCCCAGACCTTTACATCCCAGTTCAGGTAGCTGACTTCTCAGCAGGGCCCAAGCTCTGCAGGGTAGGGTGATGCAAGAGGGGGGGGCTATTGTTTTCCCCCAGACCAATGCCGCACTGAGCGGGGTGCTCCACCTGAGAAAGGCGGTGTCTTCAGGGCAGGAGAGTGGTTCAGCACAGGGATCCTGGAGGCTGTCCCTTCAGCTCTCTTCTCAGAGCCACAAACCCCAGCCTCTCCTCATGTGACTCTATTCTACTCTGCCCTCCCTACGCTGGTGCCCTGGGTGAGTGGCTGCAAAGGAGATTTTATGTATTGGCCCTTTAAAAGGGTGCCTGTGTCTCTAGCAGACTCCTGTCTCTGCCTGGCAGACAGAATCTCCACTGATTTTCACAGCCAGGTGTTATGTGATGCCTCTTCCCGGAGCTGGTACACTGGGCTGGGAAGCCTGATGTGGGTTTGAAATCCCACGCTTCTCATGGGGAGCCCTTTATAGCTGAGATCTCCCGCCATAATTTCAGGCACTGCCCCTGGGAGTGGGGCCAGCCCTGTTTGCATCTCCATCCTTCCCACCAGTCTCCCTGTGGCTTCTTCTGTTAATCTTGGTTATAAACTTCTGTTCAGCTTGTCTTCAGTTGCTTACTCCAGTTGATTGCTCTGTAGTTTAGTTGTAATTCCAGTTTGGTCCAAGGAGGAGGTGAATATAGCTTCCACCTTCTCGGATGCCATCTTGGATCCTCCTTTCTTTCCTTTCCTTGCAGCATTGGTTAGAACCTCTCTCTACTACTGTATTCAGCAGTAATGGTGATAGTGGGTATCCTTGTCTTATTCCCATTCTTAAAGGGAATACATTTTAAAGTTCTCCATTAAATCAAATGCTTAGTATAGGCTTATACCATGTTTGCCAAGTTAAAAAAGTTCCCCATACTTCTTATTATTAAAGAATCTTTTTATAAATCATAAATGGTGTTGAATTTTATCAAAAAAATTTTGCATCTATTAAGATAAAGACTTTTGTCTTTACTGATATCTTAAGTTAATTGATATATTTTTATGATGTTGAAATTATTGTAATCTTGTGATAAATTCTACTACTTTATGATCTATTATTTTAAAAAGGTTTTTTTACTCTATTCATTAATATTTGGGATTTTTGACATCAAAAATCATAACCAAAATAAGCCTGTGATTTTTGGGGGTTTTTTGTATTCTTTTTATCCTGTTTGGAATAAAAAGTATAGTAGCTTAATAAAATGGGTATATTGCTTTTGGGTTGGTTTTTTTTTTCCTATTTTCTACACAAACATATAAAATTGGAACTTTAATTTCTCATGAACATTTGGTAGCGCTCACCTGTAAAACTATCTGGGCCTAGGGCCCTTTAGCAAGGGAGGGGTTTTGATGGCCATTTCAACGTATTTAATACTTTGATCTATTCAAGTTTTCTATTATTTTCCTGCATCAATTTTGACATCTTATATATTCCCAGTAATGCATCACTTCATCTAGATTTTAAAAATTTATTAGTATACTTGTGAATGCTTGCAGATTATTGCTTAGCAAATTTTCATGCCTCTCCCTCTGTGAGAAGATTAAATTTCTCTGTCCTGTTAGTCCTGGGTTTGGCCACATGTCTTGCTTTGGTCAATGGAACAGTAGTAGACTTGACCTGAGCAGAAACCTTAAATGTTCCCAAGCAGAAGTTCACCTTCTATACCTAAAAAGTGGCTGCACTAGGAGAAAATCTCTTAGCTCAGCTGTTTTTTGTTTGTTTGTGTGTATGTTTGTTGGTCCAGCAAACCTGAAGCACATGACACTTCCGTCAATGACAGTGGCTTACCACAGCAGGGAGGAAGGGAGGCTGGTGTATTACCAGGCTCTCCAAAAGGAACATGTATAGTTTTTCAAAAAGTGCTACCCCATGTCCAACTGAATCACTCTTATAAGAATTCATATATGCTTATAGTATCTCCAGTTATACCTCAAAATAACTGAAGTTAAAAAGGAATTTTATAGTTAAACAACTTTCTGTTTTTCTAGATCCCTGACAGCTAATTTATTGGACTTTTCTGGCAGCTGTTCACACATCCGATGTGCCTCCTTTTTACTCCATGGTCTTCAGTCTTTGAACTGTGCTCTTGAACCCTGTGTAGCTCCTCTTCTCAGGTCGCCGTTCCGTTAATTGCAGTTGATTGGATACCGGGTAAAATGCGGAGGTCAGTAGGATGCGGGCCTGTGGACTCTCCTTCCCTCGGAGAACCCACGCCCAGCCAAGATGTACCAGGCAGTCCTGCCTGCACAGATTTAAACACTCGACTTGGAGGAACTTTTTGTTTTAAAAATATGATCAGTTACTGAAAAAGTATACATTGTGGCCCTGGCCAAGTAACTTGGTTGGAGCATTGTCCATACACCGAAGGGTTGCGGGTTTGATCCCTGGTCAGGGCACATACCTAGGTTGCTGTTTCAGTCCCTGATTGGGGTGTGTGTGGGAGGCAACCTATTGATGTTTCTCTCTCTCGCCGTTCCTCTCTAAAAATCAATAAACATATCCTCGGGTAAGGATTAAAAAATACATGTATATGTTTACACACTACACATGGTGTTTTATTTTGTTCTCAGCAAGGAGCTGAAGGTTGAAAAAGGAAGGTGCAGAAGTCTCTGCCCATAAGGAACTTGGGTGACAGCAGTTTTGTTTAAGGAACATAGAAAAGTTGAGCGATCTTTTAGACCTGACTAAGTGCAGTAGGAATTGGAAAGGAGACTTAGGTTTGGGGCCAGGGCAGCTATTGATGGGTATGAGTCAGGGAGGAAGCTGGAGGAGAGGGGAACACTGTGCGGCTTTTCATTCTTATAATGACCCCAGAGATGGGCATATGTAGGTGTGAAGGAGAAGTGAGGAGTTGGGGGATATGGGAGGAGAGTGTTCATCCTTTCAAATGCATCCTTGGCTTCACTGTGGTAGCGGGGTTTGTCAGAGAATGTTGATCCTTTTGAAACAGGTGAGTTTTAATGTCACTGAACATGTGATTAAAGTGTTTCATGAAACATTTAAGCTCTATATAAGGGAGAACATTTTGTCAGTATAAACGGATTTAACTCCTTGCTTAGAATCTTGAAAACTAGGTTGGACATTCTCCTCTCACAATACCTGGTGGCTTTTAACCAAGAGTGGTACTGCCTCACCCCGGACACATGGATGTGTGTGCTCAGGCTGCACTGAGGGGTGTGACAAGCACATAGTAGGTGCAGGTCAGCGATGCTAAAGACCCTGCTACGCACTGGGGACAACCCTGCACAATGGAGTGTACTGCCTGGAATGCAAATGGTGACATTGTTGAGAAACACTACACTTCCCAAACTTCAGTCATTTGGGTTCTACTTGTACAATTTTTGCCATATCTTTGTACCCCTGTACCAGTAATTTAATCCTATTTTAAAAATTTACTTTTCATTTTATATTTTGCTTTTTGCTTACTTTTGTAATCATTCTACAGTATATCTGCTTTTTATTTACTTTTTATATATTTCTCTTAACCCTTGTAATCATGAGTTTGAAATGCTATTTATATTTTTCTAATTGTGTTAAAATAGATACATGACTGTTCTAATACAGAATGTTCACCCATGCACCACCTGACATTGTCCTGCACTCCACTGGTGGCATGCTCATCAAGCTTTGAGGAATAGTGCCCAGATGGTCGCAGTGGATTAATTTATAGCTTGACCAGATATTATGTAGTATCCTTGGGACTTGACACTAAAGCCTTAGGACTTTCATTTTTAAGGAACTTCGCATTCAGAAGAATTCACGAGCTCAAAGGGCCTCATGAGGACACTTTTTCAGATGGAAGTCAGACGGCCCAAACAGCTGTTACTGTCTCTTTAGGTGTATAAGCTCTCCTTGGAGGACCTGATTTACTCTTGTCTGCGTGTGTGGTTATGTGCCAGTTATCTTTGCCCTAGGCTGTGTCCACAAACTACTAGCCATCTACCAGTTATGTGGAAGTATTCGCAAGGAATATGTGCCCCTGAAAGTGCAGAAGAATGAGAGCACTGTCCTCACTTCCAGTTAATTGGCTCAACGCATACGTTGCATTAACATTTGGCCAGGAGTCAGAGTGATGACGTAGTGTAGCTGAATCAGAGATGCTCCCAGCCCCCACCACCCAATGAGCTGAACCCATAAGACTTTAAAACAAAAACATTCACCAGCGGCAACCAAACAAACAAAAAAGCCAATCACAGCTTTAGTCCATGTACTTTGAAAAGTAGGAGGCAATGAAGGAAACACCTCACCCTGACTCCTCGGGAGCAATAGTGGGAGAGGAAAGTAAGGGGACAAAATCCTGAACATTCCTGCTAATACAGATCTGTTTGGAAAGAATCTGGCTGTAGAGGTGGGAAGACAGCCTCTGTAAATGTCAGGAATCACCCTCAGCTGCAGCAGGAAGGCAACCCAGAACAGGCTGTTTCTTAGTCTCTGTGCTGAGTTCCACGAAAGAGACCACAGGAGTGAGTGTGCCCTGGCTAGGCAGAATGAGATCTGGTACAAGATATTCAGTGAGCTTCCAAAAGACAGAGTAGAATATAGGACCCCCGGCAAAGGCATGCCCAGTGAGTCCTAGCTCTCCCCTATGGCAGAACACTGCACAGAAAGCAACAGCCAATGTCAAATTGTAGCTGAGGGGAGAAAGACCACTGGTCCCCTATAAAGCGAGCAGAATGTCAAGGATACATCAGCTTAGTATAAGAGAGCAAATAGAAGTTTTGGATGGAGATACTCACATTAAGTATGCACAAGATGAAACTAAGTGTCGTGACAACTGTGAAAATGCTATAGCAGAGGGATGAAAGAAAGGAACACGGCTTGCAAAAAATAGAGATAGCCAACCTGGTCTGAGAAAAAACCCAGTTCAAGAAAACAGCCTCACAAATATTTCATGCTATAGAAGAGTTCAGTATCAATTGCATAGAAATAAAAACTCAATGTGGCTATGACAAAACAATGAGATTCTTTTGAAATTTTTATTTTTAATTGTGGTAAAATATGCATAGCATAAAATATGCCATGTTTTCTATTTTTTAAAGATTTATTTATTTATTTATTTATTTTTAGAGAGAGGGGAAAAGGAGAGGAACATTGATGTACAAGAGATACACTGATCAGTTGCCTCTTACATGCCCCTGACTGGGGACCTGGCCTGCAACCCAGGCATGTGCCCTGATTGGGAATCGAACTGGTGACCCTTCAGTTTGCAGGCCAGCACTCAATCACCTGAGCCACACCAACCAGGGCCATCTTTTCTCTTTTTAAATATACACGTCAGGAGTGTTACGTACTTTTACACTGTACTTTTTAAAACAACACCCCATGTCTTTCTCCCCCAGTCCCTGACAACCATCTCTCTTTCCATCTCAATGAATTTGACTACTCTAGTACCTCATGTGAATGGAATCAGAGAGTACTTGTCCTTTTGTAGCTGGCTTATTTCACTTAGCGTAATTCCCTTAAGGTGCATACACGTTGTTGCCTGGGTCAGAATTTTTTCCTTTTTATGGCTGCACAATATTCTAATGTATAATATATCACATTTTGTTTATCCATTCATCCCTTGACAGACGCTAGAGTTGTGTTCATTTTTTTGCTGTTGCGAACAATGCCACTATGAAGATGGAGATATCAATACAAATAGCTCTTTGAGTCATTGCTTTCAGTTCATGTGTATAGACTTGCTGGGTTGCATGGTAAGCCCATTTTACAATTTAGCCACCACACAGTTTCCCACAGCAGCTGCACCACTTTATGTTTACACCAACAGTGCACGAGAGTTCCACTTTCTCCACATCCTCACAACACTTATTGCCAGTATTTTAAAAAAACGATTATTTTAATTTCCCAATTACAGTTGACGTATAATATTAGTTTCAGGTGAACAACATAGTGATTAGACATTTATATAATTTACAAAGTGATCACCCCAATAAGTCCTGTACCCACTGGACACCATTCACACTTATTACAATATTATTGACTGTATTCTTTAGATTCCACATTTAAATGAAATCATATGGTATTTATCTTTCTCTCTCTGACTTGTTTCACTTAGCATAATACCCTGTATGTCCATCCATGCTGTTGCAAATGGAAAGATTTTATTCTTTTTTATGGCTAAGTACTATTCTATTGTACATATGTACCATATCTTAATCCATTCATCTTTCGATGGACATTTAGGTTGCTTCCGTATCTTGGCTATTGTAAAAAATGCCACAGTGAACATAGGGATGCATATATTATTTTGAATTAGTGTTTTGGGTTTCTTTGGATGAGTACCTGGAAGTGGAATTGCTGGATCATTCTTTTTCTCTTGTTATACCCTTTGTTTTAAAGTCTGTTTTGTCTGAATATAGTATTGCTACCCCAGCTTTTTTTAAATTTGCATTTTCATGAAATATATTTTTCCATCTCTTTACTTTCAATCTGTGTGTGTCTTTCA
The DNA here is from genome assembly GCA_004026545.1 of Mormoops blainvillei. Classification (NCBI taxonomy): domain Eukaryota; kingdom Metazoa; phylum Chordata; class Mammalia; order Chiroptera; family Mormoopidae; genus Mormoops; species Mormoops blainvillei. Next base: position 28,646 of record PVJD01004648.1, read on the forward strand.
ATATGAAGTGAGTTTGTTGTAGACAGCATATGTGAACATCTTGTTTACTCATCTGTTAAGCCACCGTATGCCGATTGAAGCATTTAAAGTAATTGTTGATAGATTTGTAGTTATAACTATTTTATTATTTATATTTTCAATCTTTGTTTCTCTTCTTAAAGAAGTTCCTTTAACATTTTTTATAATACTGATTTGGTGATGATGAACTCTCATAGTTTTTTGTTGTCTGGGAAGCTCTTTATTTGTCCTTCAATACTAAATGATAGCTTTGCTGGGTAGAGTTATCTTGGTTGTAGCTTTTTGCTTTTTATCACATTGAATATTTCATGCTAGTCCCTTCTGGCCTGGAAAGTTTCTGTTGAGAAATCAGCTGTGAGTCTTATGGGTGTGCCCTTGTAGGTAACTAATTGCTTTTCTCTTGCAGCTTTTAAGATTCTCTCTCTTTAAAACTCTTAGCATTTTAATTATGATATGTCTTGGTGTGGACCTCTTTGGGTTCATCTTATTTGGGACTCTGTATGCTTCCTGGGCTTGTACATTTATTTATATTTTTTGCCAGGTTAGAGAATTTTTCTGTCATTATTTCTTATTTTATTTTTATTTACAGTTTATATTTGATATTATTTTACATTCATTTTAGGTGTACAGCATAGTGGTTAGACAATCATATACTTTACAAAGTGATCCCCCTATACTATCATTATTTCTTCAAATAGGTTTTCAGCCCCTTGTTTTCTTTCTGTCTTCCTTCTGGTATCTCTGTGATGCAAATGTTGGTACACTTGCTGTTGTCTCGGCAATATTGTAAACTATCCTCATTTACAAATTTTTTTTCTTTTGCTGTTATCTTGTCTTCCAAATTGCTGATTCAGTCCTCTGCTTCATCTACTCTACTGTTGATTCCCTCTAATGTATTCCTTATTTCAGTTATTGTAATCTTCATTTATGACTCATTCTTTTATATGTTTTCTACTTTCATTTTAATGTTTTCCATCTCTTTGTTAAAGTTCTGAGTTCATCTTCTCTTCTCCTAAGTTTTTTGAACGTCCTTATAACCAGATTTTGAACTGTACATGTAGTCAATTGCTTGTATTAATTTTGTTTAGTTCTTTTTCTGAAGTTTTGTTCTGTTCTTTCATTTGGGACAGGTTTCTTTGTTTCCTTATTTTGGCTGATTCCCTGTGTTTGTTTTTATGTATTAGGTAGGTCTCCCATCTTGGTAGATTGACCTTATGTGGTAGGTGTCCTGTGGAGCCTTGTAGCACAGTCTCCCTGGCCCCTGATCCAGGTGCTTCAAGGCTCTTCCTTGTGTGGGTTGTGTGTGTCCTGTTGTAGTTGAGCTTTGATTTCTGTTGGCCTGTCAGTGTAAGGGATTGATCGTCAGGCTGATTGGCTGTGGAATGGCTGTGACTACATTAGATGATCTGTTTTGCAGTGGCTTATCCCATGGAGCCTGATTCATTTTAGCAGGGCTCTGGGGTCTGCTGAGCCCACTCTGGGTATATCATTTGTGGACCTAACTGGGTGATATTCTGGTGTGATCTGAAGCTAGCCACTGAGTACGTTGGTTCTAGGGCCTTTTAGATAGGGCTCTGATGAAGGCTACTTCAGCCACTGTTTGTTCCTAGCCTGAGACTATCTGGTTGGAGCTACAAAGTGATCCCCAGATAGCTGTTGCTTGTGGAAGGCTTAGACATGCCTGAAAGAGGCTACACTGAAAACCAAGACCAGCTGCCACTAGTGGTCAACTTGGAGTCCCTTAGGAAGAGCTATGGAGCATGCTGAGGTTAGACACTGCTTGTTTGGGATTTGTGAACCTTTGAAAGATTTTAGGAAAGTCCATAACTTTAGCTGAGACTAGCCATTTGTATGAAAAAGCTATTTAAAGCAGCTCGGGCAGGCCCACAAATTGGGTGGGGCAGGGTCTCAGGGAATCACCAGGGTGGGGCAAAGGTTGTTAGCCATGTTGATGGAGAGTCAGATTATTGCCTACCTGGGCCCACAGACTGTGTTGTGGGCGGGCTCAACACAGGACAATGCTATCTGCCAGCATATCTGTTGGGGAGAAAGCGATCCCTCCATCTCTTTTCCTCAGCCAGACAGTTCTGTTTCTCCCCTTATGTCCTTGGCATCTTCCAACTGCTGCCCCAGTGCTGGAGCTCAGAGCTAGTAAATCCATTTTGGGGCCCTTTATGATGAATGCCTGGGACTCCAGAAGCCTTCCTTCTCACTCAGCTGCAATCCATGCTGGTTTTCACAGCCAGGAGTTATGAGGACTTCTGTTCCTGGTACTGGCACCCTGGGCTCTGGGGACCCTGGTGTGAGGCTGGAACCCCCTTATTCCTGATGGGGAGATCACCACAACCAAAGCATCCCTCTCATTTCTTAACCACCACACACTGTTTGTGGGGCGCGCTTGTTTTCCACTCCAGCTCTCCTAGACTCAACGTGGCTTCTTTGTTATATCCTTAGTTATAGGACTTCTGTTCAGCTAGTATTTGACTGGTTGACAAGCCAAATGGTTGTCCTATAATTTAGTTATAATTTTGATGTGGTCATGGGAGGAAGCAAGCACTGCATTTACCTACTCTGCCATCTTGACTGGAAGCTGATTTTCTGTTTTTTGGTAGTAGTTATCCTAATGCGTATGAGGTGAAATGAGATTTTTAAGAGAGTGATTAAAGATCCGAGAAAATAAATTGAGAACAAAAACAGAAAGCAAGATTTGAACCAGGGAGAAAAACAACAGAACGGACATTGCCGAAAATCGAATGAGCGGCATAGGGAAAGGCAGGAGCCCATCACAGAGTTCAAGCAGTAAGAGGGCAAAAGATAGCTGTGGAACGTAAGCAAAGCCATGAAGAATATGAGGCAGAAAAAGAGTGCAAAGATATAACACAAGGTTTTTCTGAAAGGAAGGAAGAACTAAATCTTTGGTCACAAGGTTGTGCCCCGTGCCTGGAAGAGCAGAGAGAAAATAGCCAAGATGCACCCTGGTCATTTTAGTTACAGAGGACTGAAAGGAAGGAGATGAAATTATTATCGGTTGTCGTCTTTGATAGAATTTCTAGTTATTTTTATTTTCTTGCTTTCAATTTTTCTGTAATAAATGCTGGATTTTGTAGATGCCGAATGGTGTTTCTTGAGCCCCCTCCCTATCCGTTGCTTGCTACCGAGCAGCCTCCTAGGAAGCTTAGGAGAAATCGACCCATGACATTTGGAAGTGTATGTCATTCTCCCAACGTTTTTCATTTGTGCCCCCTTCTGATGTGCTTGCTTGTTCTTTTCACTTTGGTGTCTTTCTCCTCCCCAGGTGACCGGACAACTGGAATCCCCTCACACATCCTCAACAGCTCGCCATCAGACCGGCAGATTAACCAGCTGGCCCAGAAGCTGGGCCCCGAGTGGGAGCCCATGGTGCTGTCTCTGGGACTGTCCCAGAATGACATCTACCGCTGTAAGGCCAACCACCCCCACAACGTGCAGTCACAGATGGTGGAGGCCTTCATCCGCTGGAGGCAGCGCTATGGGAAGCAGGCCACCTTCCAGAGCTTGCAGAGGGGCCTGCAGGCCGTGGAGGTGGACCCCTCAGTGCTCCAGCACATGTTGGAATGATGGTGTCTCCATCACCCTCCTGAGGAGTGCATCCCCAAGTCACATAAGCCCAGGGCAGGTAGTTTTTGCTTTTAGTTTTGGGGGTTTTTTTTGGGGTGGGGGGGCTGTTTTCTTTTTAATGATCCTCAGATGAAAGGAGAAAATAGTGTTTCTACTATTTTACCTGAAGGGCCAGATTACTCAGATCTCCCATGTCGGCTTTACAGTTCATTGTTTTCAATTGCTCGAAGATTGCATTATTTTAATTGTTCAGGTTTTAATCGTGTGCTTGCCTTTTAATAGACTGGTAAAGCAGAGTAGCTCAGAACCTATACTGTGTACCCTGGCTGGTTTGGCTCAGTGGATTGAGTGCTGGCCTGCCAACCAAAGGGTCACCGATTAGATTCCCAGTCAGGGCACATGCCTGGGTTGCGGGCCAGGTGCCCAGCAGGGGATGCACGAGAGGCAAGCACACATTGATGTTTCTCTCCCTCTCTTTCTTCCTCCCTTCCCCTCTCTCTAAAAATAAATAAATAAAATATTGAAAAAGAATTTAAAAAAAGGTATACTGGTTATCACATTACATGCAAGTGTCATACATAAAGCATCCATTTTTATGTTGCCTGGGAACAGAACTATGGACTTTGCTATTGATGATAATAATAAAAAGTGAATTACTATATATAATGTGGTGCATTTGTGAGAAAGTGTCGTTTTTATTCCCTCATTCTTGAATTGCATAGATTAGGGGTATAAATTTACAGTAGCCGTTTCATTGGAACAGAATTGATAGTACCAAGAAAATAGTTACTTTCTTTAGTCAAAATAAATAGCTTGAACAGGGTGTCTGTGTTAACTTTAAGACACTGAAGCTCCTTGCAAAGACAAGCTCAAGTACCAGCATGTATACTTGAGCCCTTCACCTTTAAAAGATTGCTTAAGAAAATCCTGTACCACTTATTTAAAGGATTTAGTCTGGGGACAAAAGGGGGTGTGGTCTTTCCATTGAAACCCTAATGATTGAAGTGTTAATGCCTTAAGGAATATGATTCAGTTTTCTGTTCTTTTATTAATGATATATATTTGTCAAATGCTTACTTTTTTAAGACTTTTCACATATGGGATCTCATTTGGACCTCACAATAATTTTATGAAGTAGTTGGGCAAGAGAGGCGAGCCCTCATCTACAGGGAAATTAAGTGATTTGCCGGGGTAAACAAGCTAGAGTGTGGGCTCGGAAGCACTGCCCCGTGTGCCCTTTCATGCTGCACCACGCGGCTTCTCCTCCTCCTCTCTCACATGCTCACTGAAGAAGCTCGAGTCCTACTTTCTTCCTGTGAGCAGCATTGCCTTGGATAAGTTACTTCACTTTTCTCAGCCTCTCAGCTTCCTTATTTGTAAAATGAGAAAATGACTGTCCCCACCTCCAAGACTTGGGGGATGATAAAGGGAATAATGTCTGCTAATGGCTCATCTAGTGCCCGCCTGGTCTGTAATCACCTCTCAGGAAATGGGAGCTGTTAACTCACTGCTGTGGCTGAACCTGGATGCAGTTCACAGACAAAGCCGCATAAAGTAGGAAGAAGTGCTAGCACCATGCTTCTTGCGAAGCTTTAAAATGTGATGTGATTTTATTAACCCTATAATGGGTCCAGTCAAGAGAGGGACAGGTGAACATCCCCAATTTGTGATCTGACCTTCTGAGTAATCAGAGAATCTATTTCTTAATCCTAACCTAACTCAGGGTTTTTCAAAGGGAAAAATAATTGTACTTTTTATCTCTCTCCATTTGGAAGTCAAGTGTATAGAGTAGTAGAGTTGAACATGATGTGAGTGCTCAAAAAGATGACAGCGGTGTGTTGATAACATCCTTTTGGTTGGCTGATAATCACATTCCCTTTATTAAAAAAGATCAGTTATTTCACAGTTCAAGAAACAGTTCAGAAGAATGGCCCACTGGCTCCATCAGCTCTAATTGTCCATTCGATAACCTAACCATTAATTCATTATCTTGTAAAATTCTTATACTTTTGGCCCCATCACTGTGTCCAGTGATAGACTATACTTTTACGCCATCTGCAATAAACTGCTTGTCCTTTTGAACCTTGGACTCGTTACGTTGCTGTTTGTCCCCCTGGCTTTACTAACGGAGGGTTGCTTTGGCTCTCGCTCTCGCCACATTTATGGATGAGCGAGTATAGCTGGGCTCTGCTCGATCTGACTAGATGGCGTTTTAGAAGTGGGTCAGATGATTAGCCAGGTCATCTTCCTCATTTGTAAGGAATCTGTCGTGTAGAGATACGCCTGTGCTCTGTCAACAGTGAAGGACAAGTCAAGACAAAGTGGCCCATGGTGGGCTGCCGGGGCCATTAGAGAGCTCTGACTTGGTACCCTCCATGAGCAGGGTGTCTCCAGGGTCACGTGTCAGCTGCACCTGTGTGGGCCTGCTCACATTCTTGCAGGAGATTCGCAGAATGGAAGAGCAAAACATCCAGATCACTGCCTCATTTCAACTGCGGTCCTCAAGGAGGGGTGCTACATGACAGCAGTCTACCACCCAAGCAAGGAGTCCACGTGTTTTTGCCTGGAAGAAGGTTGTACAGTTCCAGAGATTGCTTCCTCCCACCGAAGGAGCTCAATCATGTGGCCGAGCATTTGCAGGCACTAACAAAAAAAGATTTTGAAAAAGCCTTGCTCCAACTGATTTAGGGTGTATTTGTTTGTACATATTCATGTGCGTGCATGTGTATGTGTGCCCCCAAACTTTTAAAAAACTGTAACTTTTATGAAATGTTTTTCATCACAAAAATAGTACTGTAGCAGTTTAAAAAAAATACCAGTAAACAAGAAGAAAAAATAAGAATTACCCCTACTCTCACCTTCTGAAGATAACCACTGTTATACCCCAGTTTGGCCTCTGTCCTCTAGTTACTTTCTGTGCCTGCATATTCTTTTTATAACAAAAATTAGATTGTATGTACATGCTGTTTTATAATTTAGATAATGTGTCTCTTCACATCAGTAAAGATTTTTCTGTACCATTGATTGTCAACATCCTTTGTGTTTGGAGAACTCTCTTTAGTCCTGTAAGTTTTGGCAGCATGTTTGAAGAAATTAAAAGACACTAGCTGCTCCGTATAACAATGGCTTTCACTGTCAAAACATGTTTGCCTGACTCCCCGTTTACAACTTGTCATTACTTGAGTAGAGCTGTTTACTGCCCTCACTGTGCACTCCTATACCCTCGAAAAAGAAAGTTGAGCACATTCCTGTCAATATTCTGTGCTTTTCTGAGCTTTTTATTCTCTTCCTTACAGCAGCGTGCCCTCTGCACTGCACTGTGTAATCCACTCGGCTCAGTGTTCCGATTCGGTAAGAGCATGTGTTCTGGGGGGCAGTAAAACCGTCCCTGTCGACCCAGACTTGGGCGGCGCACCGTAGAGCTCTACGTGGCTGCTATCTGCACCATCATTTTTAGGGCCTTCCCAGTATCTGCATGTGCCATGACTTGTTAAACCCTTCCTATTAGATTACATGGATCTTCAGGTGGTTTTTGCTTTTTGCCTATTATAAAGTCATGTAAAAGAAGTCATTATTGTTAAATCTTTTCATTTCACCAGGGGTTAGAGTGTACTGCATTCCTCATTTGTTCAGCTTGAAACATGTTTAAATTTTGTTATCAATTAGGTTTTATTGCATAGCAAACCATCCCAACATGTATTGGCTTATAACTTAGCTCACAGTTCTGGGAGCCGGCTGGACTGCTCTGCTCTGGGACAACTCAGTAGAGCTCTCCTGGGCTCCCCCGAGTCTGAGGTGGGCTGGCTGAGGCTGGATGGTCTAGACAGCCTCGCTCACTTGACTGGCAAGTGACATGTTTTTGCTAGTCTAGGTCGCATACCTCTACTTAGAAAGTTTGCCCCACTTTTTTCACTGCCATGGTGGGGGCAGGACTTCCATGAGCAGCAAAAAGTCAAGCCCGTGTTTGCATCCCTTTTTGCCAATATCCTATTGGCTAACGTGAGTCCCAAGGCCAGCCCAGAGTCAGTGTAGGATGGCTCTACCTGAGGGCTTGGAGAGGGGGAGGGGAATAACTTGGCTCCATTTTTTGCAATCTACCACAGCCAATATTTGAAAATAGAAGTTTCTGGGCTTTATTGAAAAACAAAACTTGACTAATCTGGATTCCCCTCATCACATTGCAATAATGGGCAGGACCGTTCCAGTGTGACACCATCCCAGCCATCTACAGTGTGCAGCCCCTTCCCACTCCCCTGCCTGCTGTGTGTCCTGCTCAGCCCCACACTCAGGTACATTCGTGGCCTCTAGGCAGTCAGCCTTGAGGCGTCTTAGCATAAAATTGAAGCGGAATTGCCCAGTTTCAAGTTACACATCGTCTTAAAAACTTTTACTTGAGCAAAATAAAGGCAGTTGGTTTTAAATGCCAGTAAGTTCCACCAGACTTCAGTAGCCAACTATGGACACACACAACTGAGGCAGTAGGATGAGTCTGTCTTCATCCCTTTCTCTGGGTGATTCCCCAGAAGGAGTAGCTTTGGAAAGAGACTCCCCTCATTCAGTTATTCAGAAGACACTTATTGAGAAGCTACTGTAAGTCAGTCACTCTGCTAAGTGGGGAGGCAAAAAAATAAGCAATGAACACACAGTCCCAGTTCTGCAGGAACTCAGTGCTTGGCCGACGAGTCTGACATGGCTCTCTATTTACCTGTAACGCAATGAGGTCCACACCTGAGTGCTGAGTCTACGGGAACGCGGAAGAAATGATTCATTTTGCCCTCTGCAGAGGTGAGAGGCATATGGAATACTCGCACAGCCTCCTTCACTCGGGCAAGTTACTCCATCTTTCTGTCCCAGCTTCCTCCTGTGTAAAATGTGTACAATAACAGTACCCAACTGTTTTTACAGTGAGGAGCCCACAACATAAACACTTAGAACAGTGCTTGGCACAGACCAAAATTGTTTTGTTAAATTGTTGAGCTGAATTATTTTAGCCATCAGAGTTTCTCTCATGGTCTTCCCCCATCAGGGCCCTGAGAAGTGTGGGGGTCAGATTCACCTTTTCCTGCTGTGAACTGTGGTATAGAAACATGAAGTGCATGATCCCTCAATACTTTTACCAGGACTCTAAAGATAAGGACTATGAACTGGTAGGCACTCTTCAGAGCATATTCAGAATTGGGATGGGGCTCTGATCTAACACCTATCATTCAATAAAAATCCCTACAGTCATCAAACAAATTCTTGCTGATTGCAAAACAATCAGCAAGCTACCAATTTGTGTGAACTACCAGAGATACAAAGATAAATAAGACATAGTCTCTGCCTTATAGGATATCAGCCTATTGGGGAGACACACATAACAGCCAGCAATCATGACACTGTTGGGCCAGCACAGAGGAGGGAGCAATTAAGTTGGCCACAGAGGAGGTGACACTAATTGAGCTTTGCAAGTTCCGCCCAAGTTAGCATGTTGGTCCCTTTGGGGGCCATTAATGCATATGGACACCAGAATTCCACTTAATTTATTTCACTTCCAATTTGACAAATGACACTTCCTGCGGTGGGTCTACAAGGTGCCTTCAAGATGCCGTGTCAAAGCAATTTAGAAACTAAGAGAATCGTATCGATAGCCTGAGTGGCCACTGTTAGCCCATTCTGTACATCAAAACAGCAGTGACATTGAGAAACATGGGGCTCATTCTGCCGCAGTAGAATCAGACCAGGATTCAGGCTGTAGATGACAGGCATATTTGGGAGTTCTTCGTGCCACCCCGAGTTCTCAGTTCTTCCTCCAATAGCCCCACAGATTAATTTGGATGATGTTGGCATTCAGGGAATGTTTTTAGTGTAATAACTGCCTGTTTATTTCTCGGAACTGTAAACAGAGCTTAAAAGAACAGGGATGTCTTATCTTGTTGACACTGTTTGTATAGGAAAATTAAAGTCTTACAAAGACACAGTTCAATGAACTAATTAAGTCTTGTCTGTTGAAATTATGCAAAATATATGGCAATAATTCTGAAAACTACTATTAATTCAGAAATGTAGGCCATGAAATTCAGGTTTGAGTACTTAAAAACAACAACAACAAAAAATAAAAACAGGCCCAACATCTTCATAACACTCACGTTTCCATTTCATTTTCCATCTTTAGCCAGTGCTGTTTTGGTGTCATATTATATTCTTTTTTATTTTTATTTTTGTTTATTTACTTTTAGAAAAAGGGAGGGGGAGGGGAGAGAAAAAGAAGGAGAGAAACATCATGTGCAAGAGAATCAGTTGCCTCTTGCACTCCCCCAACCGGGAACCTGGTCTGCAACCCAGGCATGTGCCCTAGGCTGGGAGTTGAACCAGCGACCTTTCAGTTCACAGGCCGGTGCTTAATCCACAGAACCATACTAACCAGGGCTAGATTGCATCCTTAATGGAGAATATTTGTGGAAAATATCTGCAATAGTCTGAAGATTTGTATTCTCCCAAAATTCATGTGTTGAAATCCTAACTCCTAGCAGTGAGGGTATTAGGAGAGGGGGTCTTTGAGGGTGATCAGGTCATAAGAGTGGACCCCCCGTGAAGACCCCCACAGAGCTCCCTAGCTCCCCCTTCCCCCGACTATGTGAGGACACAGCAAGGAGGCTTCCTCTAGGAACCAGGAGAGGGCTTTCACCAGAACATGACCATGGTGGTGCCTTGATCTTGCTTGATCCAGCCTCTAAAACTGTGAGCAATGAGTTTTTATTGTTTATAAGCTACCTAATCTGTCGTATTTTGTTATAGCAGCCCAAACACACTAAGATAGTATCAGGTGGCTTATGTGATCAAATAATTACTCATCTTTCTGTTGGCGGCATATAACCTACTTCTTGTCAGCTTCTAGATGGATTGATTTAATCAGAGCTTTGCTGACACCCAGGTCTGCGGTGTACCTTATTGGCTCATTGCTGACCCTAGAAATGACCTACAAATGAAGTAAGTAAGCCCATTCATGGGCTGGTGGTGAACTTGATGCTCCTTGTGTCATGGCCAAGGACGAGGGAGATTTGTCTAGGGACCATTTTTTTGAAGACCCAAGATATCTGTCATTGATAGGGGTTCTTATTTATTCCGGGGGCAAGGATCCCTTTAATAATGTGAAAAGGCCGTGGAGCCATTCTTTAGAAAAATGTACATGTATGTGTGCACACATATGTGCATGGACATTTGACATACAATCTTTTTTTCTTGGTCCGTTCAGCTTTATTTCTAATTTTAAAATGAGCCCAAATGGACGACTTCATTCTTATGAGTTAACTAATAAGAAAAGTAATCAAAGGAAAGCATTGCCTGATTCAAGGACGTAAGAAATCCATATCAAATCTATTGGTGAACGGAGGGTGTGGATTCGATGCAATTTATTTTGTTATTTTTCTGTATCCTCTATAGATGAAGTGGAATACTCTTTTAAAAATTAAATTTGTACTTTTTGTCCTCTGAAAGAAGAGCCAGAAAGTGCTTTGGGACCCTGCAGGGAACTGTCAATTTCTCAACTGGAGTCTTAGTCCTCAGCGTTCCCTAATGGGTCTCCCCTGGGGGTAGGAACACCTGAGTCAATGCACAGCTTCCTTCCTTCCTTCCTTCCTTCCTTCCTTCCTTCCTTCCTTCCTTCCTTCCTTCCTTTCTTCCTTCCTTCCTTCCTTCCTCCCATCCTTCTTTCTTCCTTTATTATTGTCACTATCGCATATGTCTCCTCATTTTCCCCCTTTTGCCTCCCTCCACCCGGCTCACCCCTGCCAACTTACACCACATTGTTGTCTGTGTCCATGGGCATTGCACATATGTATATGTGTTCTTTGGCTAATCTCTTCCAGTCCCCTTACCACCCCCCATCCCTCTGAGATCTGTCAGTCTATTCCATGTATCCATTGGCATATAATCTTTAGGGGATTCCCAGTATACCTGAATCCAATCCACTCACCCTAAGAACCCTGTCTGTATGTTATAACTGGGCCCCTGGCACCAGACTTCATTAGCATCTAGGCTTAACTGGTCATTTTTGGGTGTTTAGAGTATTTGGAGGTCTTGTGTCCAACAGAATGGAGCTAAGTGTTTCTTTTGGATTTCACTAGGATGTAACTCCTGGTATAAAGAGCTAACTGGGTATTGGAATAAAGGTAGAGCCATTGGTCTAAACTCTGATCTTCATATGGCTGGTCACAAACTTTTTGCCCTATGGGCAGGCATGCTGGGGGCCCTCCTCTACCTTCCTCTTGGAAAGGTAAGAGCTTGTAGACATGCCATGTACGACAATGGCTAGCTTCTATGGGGCATCCTGCCTTCACTCATCTCTTCAGAACCAGAGATCCTAAACTGGAAAGGACTGAATGTGCCTAACACACTGGGGATAATTCATTTCAGGGGGAAATTGTGTAGAGTCACATCTCCTTTGTATATTGGGAAATAATTTCCAACAACATCTTTCTGTCCAACCATCTGCTTGAATCAAGTTTCCATCAGCCCCTGGAAGCAGTAATTATATCCTGCTCTCAAACTGAGCTCCATGCTGGCTTTCTGCTGAGGGGGTGGACCCTTTGGTTGTCTGTTGTCTATTATCAAGAATTCTTTTGTCACTTACTATTGTTAGATGCAGATTTTCCAATGGACACTATCTTTGAGGCTAAAAATAAACCTTTCGTCACAAGTCCCCTCTTTATGAAAGTGTGAAAGACAAAATACACCAGTCAATTATGGATATAATTTTATTCAGGCTGTTGCAATAGGGGGAACATTTTTTAATGGGGACTGTCTCAAAGAAAAGGAAGGAAGTATGCATTTTACAGAGGTAAGTACACAAGGAGTCATCCACAAGCCTTGTGGGGATCATGAGGAAGGATGGAGATGGGTCTCGTTTCAGGGTATGGGAAGGCCGGGTTGTCCTTTGCGGTGGTTAACTGTTTCTTGGAGTAGAAAAGAGTGAGGGGATTTCTTAACCCAAACTGATATCTGGGAGCACAGGGCTCAGATAAAATTTAACATTCTCAAAAGTCATATCTTCTTTGACTTTTAAAGGCCTAAAGTACATTTTTGAAAGAAGTTGTTTTTGTAAGGTTTGGTATGAGATAAAATCAAAATTCTGGCATCTTGACTGCCTGTTCTATAAAAGACACTTAAAACTAGCTCTTCCTTTAATTTAGATAAAGAATAACAAATGGCCTGTGTGATTAATGCTGAACAGAAGGAAAAGAAAGAAAACTGTTACGACTTTCCCAGAGACCTACAGAGCCCAGGGAACAATTTTCCATTTGGGCCAATCATGGAAACTCTTTCTCCTGAGACTTAGAGAAATTAATTTAACATGTATATTTTGAGCACCTGCTGTGTGCCAGGCATGGATATAGGTACTAAAAATACAGCAGTCGATGCAGCAGGCCAAACTTCCTCCCGCCGTCGGAGCTCCTTGCTGTGGAGAAAGAATGCAGCCAAGGGAGAGAGGGAGCCAGGGGAAGGAGTGGTGCACTATTAAGGTTGGTCAGAGAGGGCTTCAGTGAGAAGGTGACCTGAGTAAAACCTGAAGGAGGTGAGAGAACCATGCTGAGGCCCCAGAGATCATTTCGGGTGGAGGAAAGAGTAAAATGTGAAGGCTGGAGATGGGAACTTGCCAAGTTTTCAAGGAATAGCAAGGAGGTCAGAGTGGCTAGAGTGCAGTGGGCAAGAGGGCAAGTAGTAGGGGCTGAGGTCCGAGAGCTGTGGGGAGCAGAGGAGAGCGGGTCTGAGGTCATGGCAATGACATTGGTTTTTACTCGGGGTGAAAGGGGAAGCCACTGGCTGGTTTTCAGCAGAGGCATGCCATTGTCCGACTTATGTGTTCAAAGGACCTTTCCAGCTAATGTTTTAAGAGGCCTGAGGCAGGGAAACAGTGAGGCGGCTACTGCACTGATCTTGAGAGGATGGGGGCTTGAATCAAGATGGTCATGGCCAAGGATATCGGATGCGTGATGTGCCACTCAGCAACCTTCAGGAATGAAAGATTGATTTCTTCAACACCTGGGAGGTCCCCAGCTAATAGCTTTTGGTCGTCAGCCCTCTTCGAAAATTGCCTCCTCTGAAGAGAGCTGTCTTGCCCAGTGGCATTCCCCCTTCTCAGAGCAACCTGTATCCAGTGACCGGTTGGTGAAGGGTATGGCAGCCTGGCCTCCCACCGCAGCTCAGCACAACTCCTGTGGGCCATCCCAGCTCCGAGCTGTCATGGGGTCACCTCAGGCCTTCCTTTGTGACCACTTCACAGTGCAGGCCTGTTCCCTCCCCTTCCGCAGGCATCGATCCTCCTGCCCACTTAGCTCCTACCAAAATCAACTTCCAAAGGGACACTTGTGACATATGGTGGTGAGTAGTGGTCAGGTCCTCAATATATTTTGAAGGTAGAACCAAATGGATTTGCTGATGGATTGGAGGTGATGTTAAAATGAAAAAAAAATCAATTCTGAAACATAAAGATTTTTCTTTTGTGTTCTAAACAAATGGGAAGTTGGAATCGCTATTAACTGATATGAGAAAGACCATGCAAGAGGCAGGGTTTGAGGTGGTGGGGGGAAGGTAGGGAATGTGTTAGGAATAAAAATAAACTGTTAATATTCATGCAGGTAAAAGGTCAAATTCCATTCCTAGGGAGCACATTTTTTGACCTTGAATACTCCCAACATTATACGGTTTTAGATAGAATGTACTCCAGCAGACATTTCATTTAATTTGGGAAATATCAGAGCAATTAAACATAGAAAATGTGAATACATGCACTCAGTCATTACTCAGTGGTTGCTAATTCACAGGGACACAGAGAGTTCAAGTGGTTTTATGAGAGAACAAAGTCAGACATTGGCACATCCACTGGGATATGTATCAAGGAGTGTTTTTTTCCCACAAGGCCTTTATAATTCATAGTACAGTAATGGGCCCCCACAACACGTTGGAAAGAAGAAAAGCTGATTACAAACTGCATATATCACACACCTAGACAATAACTCCAAGGCATCAAGAATGTGATGACAGTGATATGACACCACCTGGTACAGGTACAGTTTTGAGAAAATTCACAGTAAAGAGAAAGTTCACTGGAGAACAGTTGTAAGGACGTGAATCTTGAGCTGGGGCATGACAGAAACATCGAGTAGGTAGACAGGCTGGGAAAGGGTGTTTCTAGAGGAAGGGGGAGGGTGAGAGGAGGCCCAGAAGCGGGGCTAGCTAAGATGGGTACTGAGAACAGTTGTGGTGAGTCTGCCTCCCAAGCAAATTACATCACTTGGGTAAAGTGGGGCAAGTTTTAGAAACCAGTCTAGGAGTTTGGATTCCACCTTTGAGATTACCGAGGGAACAGAGGAAGTCTCAAAGCCTTTAAGGTGCCAATGTGCATGGCGAGTCTCCAAAGTGGAAACCTGAGGCCTTTCCCAATCTTATTTGAAATTGGAGGCTTTTCCCCTTGACATTGGCTATTCATATCTTTGCAGAGATTTGTTCTGTGGACACAATGAGGCAGAGGACACTCAATCTTGGAGGATGCTGGGAAAACCAGTGACTCAAAGGTACCAAAAATAACCAAGATTTTTAAAGGGCATGAACAGTATGTTGGGTGGTGTACAAACAGCATTAATTTATTCCCATCCTCTCATGATTCATCCTCACTGTAAGCAGCACATTACAGATCACTTGGAAAGAGACTCAAGGTTTTCTGGGACCTTCTTTGCCTTCTTTCATGATTGATAACTCCACCACATTTTTCATCAGATGATTCTCATATCCTTGCAAACATCTTCTTGGCTTGGCATCGTACTGCACTTCATTCAAGCAAAAGGTTGTATTGCCTCTCCTTCAGCAGCCAGTGGGCACTCTCTGGCCATTGTCAGGTGGCACCTGTAAGACAAGCAGGAAGGAACTGGCCTTGCCCCACAACAGAAGCCCCAAGTGAGGAAGGCCCTGTTGATAGCCCCGGGCCCTTTCTGCCTGTCCTCATTCTTGCCAGGACTTCTATATCTTTGCTGTGTTCTCTTTTGGGTTCTCATTTCCTTACTCTTGTGCCCCACCCCCACCCCTAACTAAGCCGCTAGATGATTGAACTTGACTTTCATCCTCCCTTCATCCTGTTTTTTTTTTATACTTTTTATTTTATTTTTCATTGTTATTCTATTACAGTTGTCCCAATTTTTCGTCCTTTTTTCACTCCTCTGCCCAGCCCAGCCCCTGCTCCCACAGTCTATTCCCACACCATTGTCCATGTCCATGGGTCATTCATACATGTTCTTTGACTAATCCCTCCCCTTCTTCCCATCATTCTCCCTCCCCGCCTCCCCTCTGGCTGCTGTCAGTCTGTTCCATGTTTCCATGTCTCTGGTTCTATTTTGCTCATTAGTTCATTTTGTTCATTGGATTCCTCTTATAAGTGAGACCATATGGTATTTGTCTTTTACCGACTGGCTTATTTCATTTAGCATAATACCGTCCGGTTCTATCCATGCTGTCACAAAAGGTAGGTGTTCCTTCTTTCTGCTGCATAGTTAGTATTCCATTGTGTAAATGTATCACAGTTTTTTGATCCACTCATCTACTGATGGGCACTTAGGCTATTTCTAACACTTGGCTAATGTAAATAGTGCTGCTATGAACATAGGGGTGTTCTTTTGTTCTTTTATATAGGGGTTCTTTTGAATTGGTGTTTCAGGATTCTTAGGGTATATTCCCAGCAGTGGAATCGCTGAGTCATAAGGCAGTTCCATTTTTAGTTTTTTGAGGAAGCTCAATGCTGTCTCCCACAGTGGCTGCACCAGTCTGCATTCCCACCAAGAGTACTAGAGTTCCCTTTTCTCCACATCCTCACCAGCACTTGTTGTCATTGATTTATTAATGATTGACCATTTGGCAGGTGTGAGGTGATATCTCATTGTGGTTTTAATTTGCTTCTCTCTGATGGCCAGTGATGTTGAGCATTCTTTCATGTGTCTATGGGTCCTCTGGATGTCCTCCTTGGAAAAACGTCTATTCAGGTCCTTTGCCCATTTTTTAATTGGATTGTTTGTCTTCCTGGTGTTGAATCATATATGTTCTTTATATATTTTGGAGATTAAAGCTTTATCAGATGTATCATTGGCAAATATATTGTCCCATACTGTCAGTTCCCTTTTCATTTTGTTGGTTTCTTTAGCTGTGCAGAAGTTTTTAAATTTGATGTAGTCCCATTTGTTTATTTTTTTTCCTTTATATCCCTTGCCCTAGGAGATATATCAGCAAAAATGTTGATACATGGGGTCTCTGAAATTTTATGGCCTATGTTTTCCTCTAGGACTTTTATGGTATTTGTCTTATATCCATCTTGAGTTTATTTTGGTGTATGGTGTGAGTTGGTGGTCTAGTTTCATTTTTTTGTGTGTAGCTGTCCAGTTCTCCCAACACCATTTATTGGAGACTATTTTTATTCCATTGTATGCTCTTGCCCCCTTTGTCAAATATTAATTGACCACAGAGACATGGGTTTATTTCTGGGCTCTCTCTTCTGTTCCATTGATCTTCATTATGTTTTAAAAATATCTGGAAATAGCTTGTTTGTTTTTCCAGTGGGGCTTACAGCAAGCCCTAGCAATAGTTCCCAACCAGGAGCGGTCCCACGTCCCCCAGCCCTCTACCATTTGGCATTTTGGAAACATTTGAAGGCATTTTTTGTGTGCCGGGGTAGTGTCATCATGCATTAGGGGAGGAGTGAGTGGCACCATTGCTGTGTATTGGGCAGGGGCTGGGGACATAAGGCATCCTGCTGTGTGGGCAATAGCCCTACACAAGGAAGAGTGGTCCCGCTCAAAGGCCAGCCCCCAATTAGGACCACTATATGTTTCCTAAACTCCAGTCATTTGAGTACCTTTCTGATAGCTTTCAATATCTGTGCCATCATTAGTTTAATATTTTTCTTTGGATTAACTCACTTAAAAAATTCTGTATTCTAAGCAACAGTATGTTTTAAATAATGGGTCAATATTAGGATTTCTGTATTTTTTTAGTACCCATAATAAGCATAAACACATAACACCTCCTATATAATATTCTTCATTCGTGATATACATACAGATTTTGGGGGCTCTGGGTCTGCTCACAGCCACATGCCTGGCTGGGTGTTCAGCGGCATCATGAACCTTACACGCATTCTCTCTTTGGAATTATGGAGACCTAAGCAAGTGCACCTGATAGACCCCTTAGTATGGGCCTTATAGAGCAAAACTGACACGTATAATGTCCCATAAGGTCATTTGTTTTATGTACAGACATACAGAAGTCTGTTGCACTGGCAGTGACTGCATCCTCGGCCCAAGGTAGCTGTCTCTTTGCGGGTTGCAGTGTCAGAGGATAAAAGTTGGGCAGATCTGTGTCTTGTGCCCCACCTTTCCTAACGCAAAGCCTGGCACATGCTTCGTGCTTAATGAAAGTCTCAGTGCATGAATGAAAGCACCACGAGACAAACAGTAGAATACAGTAAACTCTGCTGTCACTGAGTCAAAAAAGCCTTGCATACACATTGCTTGGCAAGTTCTGCACCTTCTCTGTGGCTAGGTTTCCTTACCTCTAAAACAGAGATAACAGTTACCAGCCTCACAGCACAGTTATGAGGAGTATATCAGATAATATTTGTCAAATACTCAGCACAGCGCCAGGCATAGAATAAATGTTATAGAAATGCTTGATAATGAATGAATGGTGCCTGCCTTGTACCTAGGTCTTCAATTATGTGTTGAAAGAGCTAATCAACAGATGATGGGCCAGTGTTCCTCTACTCCACATCCCCGTTGGTCAGCTGTTCTGGAGCAGCAGAACATCCCAGGCTCCAGGGCAGGGGTCCTGCTGCAGTTCCCAGCACGGACCCCTAACAGGTCACCAGGCTGATGCCCGCCTCCTCAGTCACCGGCTGCACAGAGATTTTATCTTGATATTTTTTTAAGGCAATGCTAGACCATGTCCAGTTCACTAAATTCCTGCTCCATCTCAACTGGCTCACTCCACAGGAACACGGCATTCACATGCAATGAGCATAGAGAGGCAGGGAAGGGGAGGTGAAGGGGAGGAAGCCGTGCTGATGGAACATCTGTTATGAGCCAGGTGCCTGGACGGTGATTTCAAGTGCCATGTCATTTAATCCTCTGACAACCTTAGGGGCCAGGGTTGTTTCCTTATTTCCCTTATGTCCCAGATCACAAATCTGATGCTCAAGCTAAATAACACAGCCAAGGTCATTCACTAAAAGACATAGCAGTGCTAAAATTGGAACTCGGGCCCATGAGAAATGTCTTTTATAAACCCCTGAGGGCCTCTGAATGGCTATACCGGCTTCAGACCAAAATATTTCCAGCCCACCTGCTGGATTTTTGGTGTCAGCACCTCTCTCCCCTGATTACTACAGAGAATAAGTGAGTGCCATGCAAAAAATAGATAATCTTTAATAGCTCCTGCTCGCCACCAGCCAAAAAAGTCATGTGAAATAGCACAGCAAAGTGAGGTTGCAGTTATTGCCCCCCGGGATTTCGTCAAAGCCAAGATAATCCCGGCTGAGACAGCCTGTGGGCATCGGGTTTTGAATGGACTGTTTGTCTTGTTGGCTGAAGGAAAAGAGCTCCATTCATAACCTTCTCGTGATAGTCTTTTGCATGAAAAAGTGTAGGAAAAGCCAGATTCTCCAGGAGAAGACGCCTGTTCCTTTGCACTGAGTAGGGGATTCCACGTCCTATTTCTGACAACACTGATTTTTAGATAAGTGGTTCAAATTTTTGTTCTCCCATGATGATGAGGGCAGTACTAAGAGGTTGTCTCTTTATCTGAGTGTTCTGGGGGGAGTATTCTGACTTTATTTAGCCAAACAAAATTTAAGCTCCTTCCTGACTTCACAGAAGAATCCTCTTTGCTCTCTATCCCCACCCCAAAGCAGATTCCAAAACTATTTCCAAAGTGCAATGTCATTAGCCTGCTCTACCCCCTGGGGAATAATCCTCTGCCCTTTGTAGATGACTGTACTGCATCCTGCCTTCCAAACAGCTAATTTTGTTAAATCATTCACTGGATTGAGCAATGTCCTATCGTCTGAATTTGTTAATTCCAACAAAGATTATGCGAGGTCACTCTGTGTCAACCTGAAGTTTGGGCTCTGAAGTAAAAATCTGAGGAATTTCCTCCTCAGCCTCGTTGTCCATGAACTAAATAGATCTCTGACCGCGGGGGCCTCCCTGGTATGACAGGACTTGCTTGGGCAATAATGGCCCCGATAGTCGAGATTCAGGGTGAGGGCTTCAGGTACCGAACCACCTTGTGCGTCTTAACCACTGCAGTCTGCAGGCACAGTTAGCAGCTCTGAGAGCCTCTTCCCCCTATTGTTGATGTCACCTCAAGCCACCATGGTTTCCTCTTGTTTCCCCCGCCCCTACATCTCACTTTGCCGCCTCGAACTTTCCTGCACTTACCTGGTTCATTCATGCATTCATTCATTTAACAAACCATTTTTGTAGTACTTCCTACGTGCCAGGCTCGGGTGAGGGGTATCATAGTGAACAAAACAAGGATCGATCCTGTCCTCATGGAGCTGACAATCTAGCACGAAGTTAGAGGCATCAGCAAGTGATAAGAAGGAAACGACCAGTGAGCCGAGACAGCATACCGAAAGGAGGGCTGATCCCTCCTGGGGCGAACGGTTCCTGGGAGGACGCCCTGGTTCCCCAGTGAGGCGTCACTGCCTCAGACCTGGTCCTGGAGTTCCCTCACCTGTTAGCCTTCCATTTTGGTGCCTCAGTTGAGCCATTTATTTGGCTCTTGGGTCCTTCTCTCCAAGAGGCCTCCTATCAGTAATGCCTCTTGGTTCTCTGAACGATAGCCGAAGACAGCAGGGTAAAAGCTATAAAGGACTGTCTTTTACAAATGCTAGCCAATGACCGTGCAAACAGGGAGAAAGGTTGGCATCATACACAGCAGCTTGAAACCTGGAAACATTCCCCAAAATGTACTGTGCCACTTCTACAGGACTGGCAGTGAGGGGCCCTTTCTCGTGCCCTGGCCCTTCACCATGTTCAGGAAGTTCATACTCTCCTGGGCCCTGCACCCCAGGAGCCAGTGTTCTAAGAGGTGGTATCATGGATATTATTTCATTAGCCTCTAATTTGCCTATAAGAGTTAGTTCAAGAATGTTGTTTTACTTATTACTAATTCAAAAAATATTTAAGCCAATGTGTCAGGTGCTCTGCAAGGCAATAAGTGGGCCGTGGTGACAAGACACGAACAGCATCTTGCTCATCGCAGCTGGTGTCCACTGTTGCCAAGTTCAATGGACACATCAGGAAGTCATTGGAGGATCTCACACCCGGAAGGGGCAGCGGTCATGCTGAGGTCAACTCACGTGACCCAGATTTTACAAATACTACCATCAGCTGCCAGGTAGTGATTGGCAGGAACTTCCAGATCTTTCCACATGTTCTCCAGTCACTTGTTCGTTAATCTTTACATTCATTGAAGTAATGCACTTCTGTAAAGAATCAAACCGCCTTATTACACTGATTACAAAGAATATCAGTTCCACAATGGCCTCCTCCCCACATTTAAAACCCCACTGTGTAAAACACTTTTAATTTATTTAGCTGTTTCATTTGGGATTCACCATATTTCTAAATAGCTGCTACCCCATGATTATTTTTATGGCGATTATATTGAGATACAATTCATGTACCATAAGATTAACTCTTTTAAATAATTGTAGAATTCAGTGATTTTTTTTTTTTAGTGTATTCATAGAGTTATGCAGCCATCACCCCTGTCTAATTTTAGAACATTTTTATCACTCTGAAAGAAACCTCATACATATTAGCAGTCATTCCCCATCCGCTCTCCTCCTAGTCCCCGAAACCACTAATCTACTTACGGTCTCTATGGATTTGCCCATTACGGACATTTCATATAATGGGATCATACAGTCCGAGGCCTTTTGTGTCTGGCTTCTTGTACTTAGAATAATGTTGTCAGACTTCATCCATGTTGTAGTACATATCAGTACCTCGTTCCTTTTTGTAGGCGAATGGCGTTCCATTGTAGGGATATATGTACCATATTTTGTAATGGTTGATGAACATTTGGTTTGTTTCTGCTTTTTAGCTATCATGAAGAAAGCTGCTATGAACATTTATGTACCAGATTTTTGTGTGGACGTGTTTTCGATTCTCTTGGGTATGTGCATAAGAGTGGAATTGCTGAGTCTCTGATTTTTCAAGCTTTGGGGTTTATTTGCTGCCTTCTCACTGTAGCATCACTATGGAATCATCTCACCTTCCGTTAATATCCTTCCCTCACATGAGCTTCCTCTCCTTCATTCTCCCAATATTTATACCATAATTTTGGTTGGATTGATGTTAATATGTTAATATAAATGTTGAACGATGACTGCTTTTCTTTACAGAGTTTTTGGTTTTACCTGCAGCTTTTTGCCTTGTTTATTTATTGCCTATGTGTTTATCCCTGATCATTTTTAAACCCTCCTCAGGAGTTTAATTTCCTCTCCAGCTGTCCGTGCACATTAGGCCTCTGTCGATTTCTCCATCTTGGATGCCTCCCAGCCTCTGACTTGCTCCGGTGGAGTCTGGCTGTCCTGCAGGCCCGCCGCGTGGCTATTAGCCTGAGATTTCCCTTCACCGACGCGCAGGGGATTTCTTTCAGCCCTCTCTGCGCAGGATCCCTTTCGTCCTGGGTGCCACGTCTTCCTCTTTCCTGTTTCACTCCCCTGTTTCTGTGGAGCAGCTCATCCGCTTGCATTCTGAGAATTTGTGTGTCTGAAAAGGCTTTATGTTATTAAATTTTTACTTATTTTTGTTAATTTTAATTTTTACTAGTTTCATTATGTTTAAAATTCTATGAAATCCATTTTTCCGCAGAATCCCATCAAGTTTCCAGGGTTGCTGTTGAGCAGGTTGAAGCCATTCTGATTTTTCTGCAAGGTTCTAACCAGTTTTTTATTCTCTGTAGATTTTAGGAAAGATTTTCTTTGAAAATTCCCAATTTTCTTACATTTAAAATAATTTGTTTTGACTAATATAATTTATGCGTCCTGCTGGACACTTGCTAGACCCTTTTTATGTGACAATGGTCTTCAGTTCTAAGAAATTTTCTTGAATTATTTTCTAGTGATTTAATTTTCTCCATTTTCCTTTTACTATTTCCTTCTCCTATGACTCATATTATTTGGATATTTGACTTCCTGACTCAGTCCTTACATGTTCTTAATTTTTCTCTTCTATTTTCTGCCATTTTATTAACCTTTGGAAGGTTTTATCAAATTTTTTTCCTACCTTTTAATTGGATTTTTAATTTATGCTATTTTTAAATTTTCTAAGACTTTTTTGTTTTATGAATATTCCTTTCAAAATAACATCTTATTGCCTCATGTTTACAGTATGCTCTTTTAGTTCTCTGATATTTTTCCTCTTTTTATTTAATTTCTGTTTTCTCCAAATTATTTTAATCTCTGTCTTTAATGTTTGAGACTTTCTTCAAATGTCTGGTGATGCTTGGATGTTTGTTTATATTTAAAAGGCGGGCACTAAAAAACTTAATGACAACTGTGTATTGTGGGTGGGACTTGAAGATCACCAGATCACCTGTAGGGAGATAAGGCTGGGCGTTTAATTGGCTAACCCTAATGTCATTCTCTTTAGGTCTTTTATTTTGGCTTTTGGCTTGTCAGATGTTTTTCAGAGAAGAATCTTCTATTATCCTGCACAGCATTCTGGGAACCACGTAACAGTAAAGGGTCAGGCACTATGGGGAGGGCCTGGGTGTTTACTATTTAATTCTCCTGTTTTCAAAACCATTACTACCCATGTGTCCTCCATCTTCAACACCTCCTGGTTTTTACTCTCCATTTCTGCTGAGATCCCATTTTCTGCTGAGATAGAAGAAGAGTTGGTCTTCTGGTTATATAAAGTAAGGAAGAGGATTTTTGTTGTTGTTGCGGGGAGAATCTAGCTGCCCCTTAGACTTCTGTCCTCTCCTTTATCCCCAAATCATAAACCCCTTACACTTTTAATTCCTGAGACTTGGTGGCTCCGTATTGGAAAATGGGCTAGTATTTAGCTTGCTCGCTTAGGACATAGCTTTCCCGGGTGGGCTAGATTAGTTGTCTTTCCTCTCTCTGCTTTCTAACTTGCAATACTTTGCAGCTAATATTTTCTCTCCAATTCCCTTTTCCCTCTTGGGTTTGTAATCTTTTTTAAAAAATCCCTTTATCTTTTAAAAAACATTGAAAGGGGTCTACTCACAACTCTCAGCTCCATTGAACAGTTTATCTTTGTTAAATAGCCTTATAGTTGAATATTTGGAGCACCATATATCGAACAAAAAATAAGATATATAAATAAATGTATAGAAAAATATCTAAAATATGTTGTTGAATTTAAAAAATGTTATAAAATATATAGCATGATCTCATTTATGTTTTAAAACTGCAAAGGCTTCCATCTTCAAGTATTGGCAGAGTAGTTTGTATCAGACTAAACTTCTCACTGATAATAATTATAAACTCTGTTTATACTTGTTCTCATATGTCTGCTTCAAGCCACCAGAGAAGGATGGAAAGAAGGCACCAATCAGAGGAGATATAATCCACATTCAAGGGGCTTTTCCCTGCCGACATTCACTAGTCTGCAGGGCACAGGCTTAGTGAACTGAAGAGTTGGAGGCCAGTGTACAGGGCTGCCAGAGCAACGGGAAACTGAAGGGGGCAGGGAAATCCCAGAAGGTTAGGACTAATAGCGTGGCTCCCCCAGACCTGTGTACAAAATCTCAAAACCTTGGCTAATGCTTTAACTGCAAATGCACAGGGCTGGACTCCAAGGAGCATAGCAGAAAACAACAGCTGGAAGGCTGAAAGAGCTGAGCAGAGGTTTCAGCAGCTGCCTGCTGCTGGGGGGATAGAATTTGAAGTTAAAATCCACAAAATTAGAGGGGCTTGAGATAATAAACATCTCTTTCATTCCTATGATATACCAGAAGCATCATGCCTTGGCTATAAGGACCACATCCCAGGACTCTGAGCTGTATCCTAGGACTAAGGGCAAAAAAATGAAATATACCTAGCCTAGTGAATCCTAGACCCAAGCCTGTAAATGATTAAGATTATCCACAAGAAATTTTACTGCCTTTTTGGACAATAACCAATACACATTGGATGAAGAGAACAGAATTTAGATTTTCACAACGTATGCTTTACAATGCCCAGTATACAATAAGTTACCAGATACACGAAAAAGCAGAAAAACGAGACCCGCAGAAAAACGAGACCCACAGACAAAATAGATGCTGGAATGAGCATGCAAGGACTTTAAAGTTACTATTATAAATATGTTAAAGAATCAGATTTCCTAAGTTGGAAAAGGAGAAGTTGTAGCTAAATTAAACGTGCTGTTCAGCATTACTAGTTGGCTTGTTTCCACAGAATGATTTTAAACCTTGTTAGCTCGGGATCTTAGAAATTTCCTGGCATAATTTTGTAATCAACAAAGCTTAAATATCAAAAACAGTGAGTTTAAGCATTTCATCTCAAAGAAACTGTGGAACGGCTACATAACTATAAATAATCTGAAGTGTTGGTGGTTCTCTTTTTCTCTTTTAGTCATTTTGACTAGTCAACAGTAAGAAGTCACACAGCTATCAAAAATACCATTAATCAAATGTCATTGTGGATAGAGTGTCTTTGACAACTATCAAAATTAATGAGACCTACTTATTGCATACTGTAAAGTTATCAAATAGATAAAACTTGTATATGGCTTTTGACTGTACCAATAATAGCATTCTATGAAGTGAAGGACTGAACAGTCCTTGGATGGTATGACTGTCATGTGTACATTGTGACGATCAGCCAACATAGAAAATCCAACCTCGTGTACTTTTTTAGTTCCAACATTAGGTAGATTATGATTTTCCATGTGAAGATTTAGTTGTTTCTCCATCGTCGCCTTCTTCCTCCTCTTCACAATCCCTATCTGTTTGTTGTTCCAGTTCCTCTTTTGTGACCATTTCAGAATCATTTCTATTGCCACGACTGTGTTGGAATTCATCATCCTCCCTCTTGTCACTGTTCTCCACAGAGCCTTCTGTTCCATGATTTCCTGTTCCTACTTTTCCCTCCCGATCCTCCTTTTTCTCACTGTCTGACTTCTGCTGCCTTTTGGTTTCACATTTTTCACCTTCTTTAATTCTGCTTTTGGCCCTTTATGCTCATGTGTGTACAAAGGCCCGAAGGGGTCAATGAAACCCACATCAACAGTCAGGTTTGGGAAGGACAGAATGTAGCGCCTCCCTCCGGTTATGAGCCAAACGATGAGAAAGAGAATGCAACGAACAACACCAAGGAGAACAATGCTGGCTACAGCCCTGGCCAGGTGGCTCAGTTGGTTGGAGAACTGTCCCTTACACCAAAGTGTGTGGGTTCCATCTTCGGTCAGGGCACACACCTAAGTTGTGGGTTCTATTCCCTGTCTGGGTGTGTTTGGGAGGCAACCAATCGATGTTTCTCTCCCACATCAATATTTTTCTCTCTCTGTCCTTTCCTCTGCCTCTAAATAAATATATCCTCAGGTGAGGATTAAAAAAAAAAAAAAAAAGAATGCTGGCTACGAAGCAGCCCCACCTGCACTGCACACTGTGGTAATACACAGGTGCTCTCATTTCTGCTGACCAAAGAGGGAAGAGGGGTGCTGCTGCCGCTGTGATTACAAGAATTAGCTGCCGGACAAAGGTTTCAAGGCGAACTGGGTAGTAGGTCCACACGAATACCTCATTTCTATCCAGAGAGAAGTTGATCATCATGTGGCTCAAAGCTTGAATTGTTTTCCTTTCCTTCTTTTTGGGAGTTCCTAGAGTTTCCTCCTTTTTGGATTCTTCTTTTTCACCATGTGTTTTTTTTTTTCCCCATGTTTTGTCTTTTTATCCTTTAGACTTTCTTACTCTTTTTATTTTCTTTTCCACTTTCAGCTTTTTCTTTTCTTCTTTCTTTCCAATGTCTTTATCATACTTCATTTTCATTACTTTTAGTCCCTGGTGAAAAAAATGCTTCTTAAAAGCTTGTTGCAGTAGTCAACCAGACTCCCTTGTAAATAAAGTTTCCTCTTCTTTCTTAGCCTTTGCCCACTCTGAATCCAAAAGGCAGCCTACTACTTTTGAAGCAATAAAATAATCAACCCGGTGGACTTTTTGGACAGCTGAATCAAAGATACTTGTCTATAGCCTTCTCTTATTTAGATGGTTCACCAGCTCCCTCAATCCACTTCTTGTATTCAAAAAACATAATTTTTAATAAATCATTCCAGGCCTTAGGAAATTGTCCTAAAGGCATACAGCAAATGGAGAAATATTCATTCAAGAAAAGCTACTACTGTATTTTGCAGTGTATAATGCACACTTTTTTGCCTGCATTTTTGAGGGAAAACTAAGGATGCACACTATACATGGGTAGTACTAATTCCGTATCCATATATAAATGTTTGTAATTCTTTTCTTTATGTTTATGCGTTAAAAGAGTAACTCTAGAAAGCAATAATGACATCCTTATGCAAAATAATACTCTGAAATGCAATAATCGGTTTTGTTTCTAAATATAAATAAATAACTGAATTAAAAAATTAAAATGAAAGATGTTTTTCCTCAAAGTTTGAGCCAAAATTGTGGGTGCACATTATACACGGCAAAATACGGTAAATCTGAGCAAGAACACTGATGTGGCGCTTGAGCCACAACTGCTCCCTTCCCCTGCCTCTCCCCAGCCTGGCAGGCACGTGGAAGACCGGGGTGACCAAAAGGATGGGAGGGCTCCCTGCCCCCACCTCCAGCTCTTAGTCTAGGACTGCGGTTTCATCCTTAAGCGGGTAGACTGCTGGCATATTGTACCCTTCCCAGCCTCTCATAGAAGGAGCTCCTTGGTGGAACACAGGACAGAGAGCACCGAGATCCTTCCGCGACCCAGACCCCAGTGGGTAGGGTGGAGCTCTGCCCCAGCTGTCCTGGATTTGTCAAAAACTCATTGTGCTGTAACAATTAAGATCTCTGTGTTTCATTATATCAATGTAAAGCTTTACCTCAATTTTTTTAATTAGAAGGGGAAAATGCACTTGCAAATTTTAAAAAGTTTTTAAAAAAATGTGTAGATTTACCTGAGAATATTAGAATGTTTACAGTACTGAGTCTTCCTACTGAGGAAGCTGTTATTCTGTGCAGATACTGCTAGCGGCCTCCCAGGACCCACTCCCCGCATCCTCCTCTGAAACGGGTCTGATTTGCAGCTCAGCACACATTGCCTTGCAGTAGTTGAGACTAAATTTCCAGCCTCTCGTGCCCTAACTCAGAGCATGTGACAAAGTTCTGGCTAATGAGATTTGTGGAAGTGTTAAATGGGATCCAAGAATTCTCTTTAAAAGATGCTACCTCAGTTGTGAATGCCCATTTGACCTTTCTCCTATCTGGAATATGGACATGATGGGTGGAATTCCAGCAGCTCTTTTGCACTACTGGATGACTTAAAGATGACAAAACAGGAAGTTAGGGGTTTAGGGTCCTGATGACTTCGTTCCTGTTATACCAGATGTGAACTACTCATTAGGCTTCTTTTATGTGAGTACAAACCTCTTTTTCTCCAAATTGACTTGTTTTGAGGTTTTATATTATATATGAAAACCCCCCACAAAAACCTTTATTGTAATCTTTCTATTTTTAAAACGTTGTATGTGAAATACTTATTTTTTATTTTTCTGGAAATCATTTTTGTTACTGAACTATATATAACTGTTACTCTTCATTTAAATTCAAGTTTAAATCACACCACTGATAACCTTTTACTTTTTTTTCTTGTTCTTCCAATTGCATATGTACTGTACAGACTTCTGAGTGGCGAGAGCAATTGCATTTGCCTAGAAACTAATTCTTCATTTTCTGCTCGACTGACATTTTCTAGGTAATGCCTAGAACTTGACCTTATTTTATGCATTCTGTTTCCCTGGGATTTGCAAGGGAGAAGTAGCTTTGCTGGCTCTGTCCACCATCTTGGACTCGCTTACTTTTCTCCAAGAGAAAGAGGAAGGGAGTCCTGATGTGCTTACCCTACAAGCCAGGAGCCAGACAGGAGGTTTCCACACTCCAAGGAAATGCTTTGAGTACAATTCTTCCTTACACCGGCTCTGGCTCTGGCTCTGGAATGGGAGTCTCTTTGGAGACTGGGGGGAAAATTCCAGAGTTCCCATCAGATTCTCACGTTAGGAAACAAGCCTCGGGTGAGAACCTGTACATCTTGCTCTTTCATTCCACTTCATGGTCACCTTCATAACTGTGACTAAAATATGGTTGAGAAAGTGCCACTTTTGGGGCATAAGAACAGAACCCTTGATATGTCATTGCCCCACCCCCGCATTCTCGCCTGCCTGCCCTCTCCACCCCCTGCCCCCACCCTGCTATGTTCCTAAAGAAGGAGCTTTGGCTAACCCTCTGCACAAACTTTGCCTCACTCACTGCTGTCTGGAGACCAGCCAGACAGGTGGAGTCTTCAGATCACCTTTGGAACCAAAAGATCTCTTTTTGTCTTTCAATTGCCTTTGTAGCTCTGACAGAAATCCCTGTTTCAGAATCAATATCAATTTGAGTTGACCTTTGTTGATAAGTCCCTTCTCTCCCACGGGTTTAAGTACATTTGTTTTTATTAGAACCAAACTGAGTGAACTAAACTGCCTTCACAGAAACTGTTTTCAATTTTTTGTCCCGAGTCAGGAAAAACACCCTCAGTAGGTGACTTGTTTAGCTACCCTTAGGCAAAAACCAAATCGAATAGTTAGCAGTTGCTTTTTTGGAGCCTGAAGTAGGGGAGAGGGTCCCAGGGAGCCAACTCTCAGTTCTAAAAAAATAAAGACACTATTCATGTACTCTTCTTGAGATGATTATCATTTTTAACCAATAGCTGCATGGTCAACTTCTGGTATCTCTAATGACCACATCAAGGTGACAAAGTCAATCAAGCCTCCATTGGCCAGTCTGCCCCAAAGCAAGAGATCTTGTCTTCTGGTGATGCTTTAACAAAGCCCAAGTCATCCTTCCAAAGAGGAAGGGAAAAAGATTCAAACAACACTTTTTCAGCAGTACACAGTAGTTCTATGGCTGGTCTCTTTTAACACAAAAAAGACTGTGGGCAATAGATACGTTAGAGCTTTTTAGACATGTATGCTGTTTTATGTGTGCTCTGCACACTCAAAAAATAAAAAATAAAAAGGAAATTGGTCTTATGCAGATTCCAAGAAAAAACATTTTTTTCTTCTTTTTGTTGTCACACATCTAGATGCCAGAACCATCTAGGAAGAGGGAGGGGATGAAGATTTTCAAAAGAATTGACTCTCTCGCCACCAAAGTAATATTCCACCCCCATGCACAGACACTGGCATGCGCAAGAGAGAAGGTTCTGTTTGTTTACTGGATAGCAATTTGGACATTTAATTTAAGTAGAGGAGCCTTGTATTGTAGCCAGTGACTATTACATAAAGTTGCCCCTGAGACTAACCCTCAGAAACTGGATAAATAGAACTGCGTGCTCTGATAAAATGGCTCCTTGGGGCGTTATCCCAGGAGGCGATGAAAATACTGTACCCTATACCCAAAAAGTGGGCGCTTTAAAAATATGCACATATAATTTTGTATTATGTATAATTTAATATATACCTATATGCACACACATACATGTAGACACACAGCCACCTAAATTTGGATATAGAGGTTGGTCTGTTTCCAGAACATTTCTAGATGTCAATACCTATTCCTGCTGGTAAGTCTCCCATTTTTTTTTTACTTTGTTAATCATATTTAAAATAAATTTGGCTTCTTTCTGAGGTAAAGATGTTGAACTTTTCAGTACCTACATATATATAAACCGATTAGCTTCTGAAGACTGCTTTGTCTTCAAGGGAAGGAGAAGGAATGTACAGAAAGATCCGAACAGATATCCGGGGGCCTTTGGCTCAGTGTTAGCTCAGTTCTGAGAATACAGATTTAGGAAACAAACGAAATGTCAGACTGTCCTCCTTCCCTTTTTTTTTTTCTTTTTTTGCTTCTTAGAGGTCCACTCACTCTTTGGAATTAACATCTGCCAATCTCAGGGAACTGTGTTGCTAAGTAAAAACAGACCCAAAGTATTAACAGTAAGAGACGTGGAATTAATACCTCTTTGGTCCGAAATATTCAGCTTCATTAAGTGCAATTTGACGAATATTGGATATAATTTAATTACACATATGGACAAAGAAGTGAAAAAAAGTTAAGCTCTCCATTGTGAAGAAGGGATTAACTCGGTGGAACACAATAGAACTGAAATTATGAGGACAAATTTGGAGACAGAATAAAACTCCTGTTTAAGTTCAGTAGATTTATTAGACTTGTCTTTAATTTTCACGCATGGCGATCTTAAATGTCTATGAATTCAAGCATAGATTGCTGCATTGGGCTTCTACTGAAATTTCAAACCCTATGCTTTTGATGTTTAATATATGAATATTGTTTAGGTGGAATAGAGACGAAAGAGAAGAGAAAGGCTTCGTTGTAGGAAGGAATCACAGAGGCCTCTCCGCAGGGATTCTCACAATATAGCAGCTGGCTTTGTCCAGGGCAAATGACTCAAGAGAAAGAGCCTCCAAGACAGAGCCACAGTCTTTCATAGCCAGTGCAGAAGGTACGTAGCATCACTTGTGCCATATTCTGTTGGTCACACTGATCAGTCCTGGCACAGTGTGAGAGGGGGTTACAAAGCGGTGTGAATACCAGGAGTGGGGGCTCACTGGGGACTGCCTTGGAGTCTGATTACCGCAGTTTTGCAGAAAGAGCCAAATAAGACAGTACCACCTTTTATTAACTGAGCCACCATCTAATACCCCCATTATTAAAAAAGAATGGAGGCATATGACTTAGACTTTGAGACCTAAACAGAATTTCTTACTCGTTCCTGCATTTAAATCTCAGGATCTCAGTACCCTCTAGGAGGAGGCATGGAGGAATGATGACAAAGTGACAGGAAATAAGATGACTGGTAATTTGACATATGTCCTAAGCATCTGCATAGAGGAAGTGGAGAGCAGGGGTGAGTCCACTTGCCTATCCCATGCATAATAAAAAGACTGAGAACCGTTCCTAGGAACAGCAACTCTGCCCACTAATTATAGGGTCTACCTCTGGCCCCAGACTCTCTGACCAATCAGATTAACAACTCCTCTTCCCTTGGGATGGGGGCAGGGAGGGTAGGAAGAGGCTAGATGACAGAGGGCAAGGAGTTGAAAATTCCTTTTTCCTGTACAGAGATATCGTCATCTCTGTTTTTCAGAGAAGTGAAATACGGAAAGGTTAACTGAAGTTTAGTGAGGACAATTTCCAAGAAGCCGCGAATGTAAAAGCCCAACTCTTAAAGTCAGGCGTAGAGCTCACACTGAGTCACAAGTGCTGCTGAACTTGTGATGAACTCCAGTTTTTTTAAAGCATTTCTTCTATGTCACAGGTATTTGGGTTATACGTTAAAGGAGCTAAAGATACACATTTAGTTTTAAAGGCGTGGAATATGAGAGGAAACTTGGAATCATGTATGGCTAGCTGTTCTTCGCAGAGTGAAATAGACTGGGCCCCAGGAACGAACGGCTGGGCACGGGGCCCAGGTTACTTATTTATTTATTTATTTGCTCCAGTTTGATGCTTTTCCTCTGTGGCACTGGGTAGACGTTCCTGAGTATATGCTCCCTCTAAAATTGACTGGAATCTTCCTCTTCCCCAACTGTATGAAAGGCAAGAGAATGCGGTGGAACAAACACTGGCCTCCGAACTAGAGGCCTGGGATGAAGTCCCAGCACCATCCTGTGCAGGCTTGTGCGATCTACACACACTCTCTTCCGTGTCTGCTTCTGAAAAACGGGCATAGTAATATTTGCTAACCTCCCAGGATGGTTGTAAGGGTGGAAGGAGATGTTAGCTGTGAGAGGTCTCCGTAAGGTCCAGGGGCTGGGCAAAGGTAAGGACTCAGTGTTTAGAAATCCAAACCTGTTAGATATCCAGCTCCCAAACTGTGATGGCGGTGGACCTAGCTTCTTATATTTGGCTGCTTCCAGGGGTTTTGACTCTTCACCCTTGGGCATTGCACTGCCACCCCTCTTTGCATGATTTTGTTTTGTATATACTAATGGTGATTCTGGATTCTGGACCCAGAGTTCAAGTATTGAGAGGGGTCAGTGACTCAGTTTTCTATGTGGGATGAGCTTTGCCCTTCCCCGTGACCACAAGAATGAGCAGAGTTTGCGAGCAGTGCTCTGGGAGGGAGAAAGCAAACCTTTATCTTATAATTCAGTATGAGTCTTAAAAGTTTAGCTGCTTGGGTGAGTGTGGACATTCAGACTCGCTGACAGTCGCTCCTGCTGACAGACGAGATTTGTTATCATAGAAAATCATTTCAGTCTGCAGAGATTCCATAGGGGCTGCTGTGTGGTCACGAGCAC
This sequence comes from Mormoops blainvillei, assembly GCA_004026545.1. Lineage (NCBI taxonomy): Eukaryota > Metazoa > Chordata > Mammalia > Chiroptera > Mormoopidae > Mormoops > Mormoops blainvillei. The sequence goes on from PVJD01004648.1 coordinate 61,783, forward strand.
AATCAATAGTGGAACTATGAGGGAAGGATATTAACATCTATACGGAGGCTCCCACGCTTAAGGCTGAGGGTAAGGTGTGAGGCTGGTGTCGTTTTTACTTTGTGGAGGAGAAGGCTGAAGCTCAGAGAGGTTAGGTAGTTTGCCGAGGTCACAAACTTTTAAATAGTAGCTAAGACTTGAGTCCAGGTCTTTTCACTTTCTGTAGTCTCACATCAGGGAGGGGGCCAATGCATTTCGAACTTATCATTTTCTTATGTTTGAAAATGAGAGAAAATGCGTTGGGAGAGCAATCATTAAAAAGGTTAAGCAACTGCCCAGAGTTTGGAAACTCTGGGCAAAAGGGAGGTCAAAATATTGATTAAAAATGAAAAATAAAAGCCTCACACTCCTCCTGCCTCTTGACGCCAGCCACAGATATACTTTTAATGATGACTTTTTTCCCCAGACATTGTCATCAGGGGGAGATTCAGACACCAGGGCTTTAAACAAGTGGAAAGTAGGGAAAGTCACAACAAAATACAAAGAGCTAAAACAAGGGTTTGCAGACATGTCGGTCTGGCACAAAGAAATGAAGTGAAGCCGAGAAAGTTCTCAAATACATAGAAAGGGATTTTGTTTCACAACTTATACAAACAAATTTCAAAATATTTGGACTTCCAGGAAACAAATTACCAAGGTGTTAATAGCTGGTTCTTGGTATTGTTAGTGCACAGTCTGACTCGCCTATCTAAGTGAAATATTTTCCTTAGCCAGCACAGTCTTTCCTGATAGTCATTCTCAATGTTTCTGCTAAAAGTCAGCTCATACATTTGGCGGCCCAAGCACTTTGATCAGAAAAATTAAAATTTATTGCACACAGACCATGTGCCTGGCTATGACTTAGGTCCGGGGGTACAAATGTGAACAGAATACATGTGAACTTCAGTGAAGCAGCAGCCTGAGAGGGAAGCAGTTAAGTCAATAAGGAATTCAGACATGTGCATTAGTGTAGGAGCTAAAATGAAGATGGGACAAGGTGCCCTGGAAAAGTAATCAAGACGCATCTAAGTCAGTCTGGAAGAGCCCTGAAAGCTTCCTGCACAAAGTGCCGTCTAAGCTGAGGCCCCAAGGATGTTAATGGGAGTGTAGTAGTCAGGGTTCTCCAGAGAAAGAGCACTGATAGGAGATACAGAGAGATCCACATGAGGAGATTTATTACAGGAGCTGGCTCACACAGTTACGGAGGCTGAGAAGCCCTGCACTCTAACGCCTGCAAGCCGGAGACCCAGGAAAGCCTGTGGTGTAATTCAGTCTGAGTCCAGAAGCCTGAGAGCCAGGCAGCCAATGGTGCGAGTCCAGTTCAAAGATGGGGTCCAGCTCAGGCAGAGAGCAAATTTGCCCTTCATCAGGGTTTTCGATCTACTCAGGCCCACAGCTGATTGGATGATGCCCACCTGCATTGGTGAGGGCGATCTTCTTACTCAGTCTCCTGATTCAAATGACGATCTCTTCCAGAAACACCCGCACAGACACACCCAGAAACAACGTGTTACCAAGCTACCTTGGCACCCCTTAGCCCAGGCAAGATAACACATAAGATGAACCATCAGAGTGGGTATATTTTCAGCAGGCAGTGGAACACGTGCAAAGGAGTGGAGGTGAAAGAAAGGACTGTGTCTGGGGAACTCAAAGAGATGCATTTTGGCCAGAATGCTGAGAGTAGAGATGTCTAGAGAGATGGGGGAGGCTAGCCTCGCATGCCACGTGAAAGGGTTAGGACTTAATCCCCAGACAAATCGGAAACCACTGAAGGACTTAAGCATGAGGATAAGATGATCACACTTGTGTTTTAGAAAGACCATCATTCTGTGTATATGTTTCAGAAGAGTCTGTTTAGGGACTTGGAGCATGAGAACATGGGATGGGGAACAAGAGTGGAAGCAGGATAACCAATAGGCAGCAACTGTCTTTATTCAGTCCAGAGATGGGGGTGGTCTGGTCCAGGGTTACACCATTAGGGATGGAGACAAGTAAACGGATTCAAGAGCTCCTCGGGGGTAGATTCAATCAACAGAAACTTGACACTGATTAAACATAAGGAATGAGGTAGGAAAGCAAGTTATGGATGGCTCCCCTGTTTCTGGCATGCAGGGATGAGAAAGCCAGCTCCCGAACTAGAGAACACTGCTGATGGAGCAGGTTGCAGAGAGAGGTTGAAGAGTTCCATTTTGGAAATTGCTGGAGGGTGTGTGGGACATGCAAGTGAAATGTACCTTCAATACAGCATAAGAATCACAGGTTAGAATCTCAGGAGAGAGATCTGAATGGGCTATCGATTTGGGAGTCATTGGCAAGACGTTGGCAGTTGAAGCCAAGGCTGAAATCACATGGGAAAGTCTAGCTCCAGCAGTCCTGTCTTCAAAAAGGGTGGGGAAGCTCATACTTTCTTCTTGGTTTGCACTAATCAGACCACATGCATGCAACGAGAAACCCATTCTCATGTCACTCTATGCTTTTAAAAGTAGCCTCCCTGTGTCCCTAGGACTATTGGGTAAGGTGTGTAGAGAAAGGCAGCACACTTTTTATATATTTCCAAGGCCATGGAGTTCCAAACAGTGACAGAGCTCAGCTCAGGATCCTGCCCGCTGCGCTTTCCACGGCACTGTACTGCCTGTGAGACCATCCCTCCTGACACCCCCTAGAGAATACAGATGACCGTGACAGGGCTGAAATTTATAATGACCCGTAAAAGGCTTCACCTAAGAGAAGCAAGAGGACAGCCCATCTACCAGGCTCAGTGGCTCTGAGCTTCCTCCATCCTCACCCATCGCCCTTTCCTCACTCAGCGCATCCCTTACTGTGCTGACCTCAGCACAGTTTAAGACAGACACCGTTTTCCCTCCTACCCTCGGCAGGTTTTAGAGAAAGGTCCGTGGTTCTTAAATCTGTGGGCTCTTGGCCGCACTTGGCCACTCACCAGCTGTAAGAGGAGGTCCAACCCGCACCCAAGTGCTCAAAAGTAGAACCAGACATGATGCAATATAATGGAGATATCTGTTAAGGAGGAAGTTCTGCTGATCCAAGAAATCACAGTTCCTTGAGAGGACTTAAAGAGGAGGTCATTTGGGCTCATGGGTTTGTTCCACTTTTGTTTCTTAGCAGTGGAATTTTTTTTCCAACACAAAGCTTGAACAGGACTCCAGTATGTAAAAAGGTGAGGAAAACAAAACAAAACTTCTCTGGTGATGCAGGATCCTGGAGGTGCTGAGCCAGCCTCTGTCAGGAGGGAGATCCTACCTCTTATATACTCATTCAGAGGCTTTGGGGCTTTTTGTAGCACCTTTGAACACCAGTAACTTATGATAAAAACACTCAGCAAAGTGGGAATAAAGGGGGCATACCTCAACATAATAAAGGCTATATACGAGAAACCTATATCCAATATTATACTGAATGGGCGAAAACTAAAAGCTTTCCCACTCAGATTGGCAACAAGACAAGGATGTCCGCTTTCACCACTTCTATTCAACATAGCATTAGAAGTCCTAGCCACAACCATCAGACAAGAAAAAGAAATAAAAGATATCCAAATTGGAAAGGAGGAAGTAAAACTGCCCTTGTTTGCAGATGACATGATAGTGTACATAGAAAACCTAATAGATTCCACCAAAAAACTACTCAATCTAATAAGTGAATGTGGCAAAACAGTAGGATACAAAGTCAATATTCAGAAACCAAAGGCATTTTTGTACACCAACAATGAACTATTAGAAGCAGAAATCAGGGGGAAAATCCCATTTACTATAGCAACAATAAAAATAAAGTACCTAGGAATAAACTTAACCAAGGAGGTTAAAGACCCAGAAAACTACCCAACACTGAAGAAAGAAATTAAGGAAGGCACAAAAATGGGAGCCTATACCACGTTCATAGATTGGAAGAGTTAACATCATCAAAATGTCCATACTACTCGAAGCAATTACAGACTCAGCGCAATCCCTATTAAAATACCAATGACTTATTTTACAGATATAGAACAAACATTTCAAAAATTTATATGGAATCATAAACAACCTTGAATAGCTTGCAGCAATTTTGAGAAAGAAGAACAAAGCCGGAGGGATCACAATACCTGACATCAAACTATATTATAAGGCCACTGTAATCAAAACAGTCTGGTACTGGCCTAAGAACAGACACACAGATCAAAGGAATGGAATAGAGAGCCCAGGAATAAACCCATGTCTCTATAGTCAATTAATATTTGGCAAAGTGGGCAGAAGCATAAAATGGAGTAAAAATAACCTCTTCTACAAATGGTGCTGGGATAGCTGGACAGCTACATGCAAAAAAAAAAAAGAAAGAAAGAAATTCAACCACCAACTTACACCACCCACAAAAATCAACTCAAGATGGATAAAAGACTTAAATATAAGTCATGACAGCATAAAAGTCCTAGAGGAGAACATAGGCAGGAAAATCTCAGATATTCCACTCAGCAATATTTTCACCGATATGTCCCCTAGAGCAAGGGACATAAAGGAAAGAATAAACAAATGGGACTTCATCAAAATAAGAAGCTTCTGCACGGCTAAAGAAAACATCAGCAAAATGAAACGGGAACCAAATGTATGGGAAAATGTATTTGCCAATGATACCTTGGACAAGGGTTTGATCTCCAAAATAAAGAGCTCACACAACTCCACTCCAGGAAGACAGACAACCCAATTAAAAAATGGGCAAAGGATCTGAACAGACACTTCTCCAAGGAGGACATACACAGGGCCCAGAGGCACATGAAAGAATGCTCAGCATCACTAGCCATCAGAGAGATGCAAATTAAATACACAATGACATACCAGCCATTCACACCAGCCAGAATGGCCATCATCAATAGATCAACAAACAAATGCTGGTGAGGATGTGGAGAAAAGGGAACCCTGATACACTGTTGGCGGGAATGCAAACTGGTGCAGCCACTGTGGAAAACAGTGTGGAATTTCCTCAAAAAACTAAAAATGGAACTGCCTTTTGACTGAGCAATTCCACTGCTAGGATTATACCCTAAGAGTCCTGGAACACCAATTCAAAAGAACCTATGCACCCCATGTTCATAGCAGCACAATTTACAATAGCCAAGAATTGGAAGCAACCAAAGTGCCCAACAGTAAATGAGTAAATTAAAAACAACTATGGTACATTTACACAATGGAATATTACTCAGCAGAAAGAAAGAGCTACTACCCTTTGCAACAGCATGGATGGAACTGGAGAGCATTATGCTAAGTGAAATAAGCCAGGCCGTGAAAGACAAATACCATATGATCTCACCTATAAGTGGAACCTAATCAACAAAATAAACAAGCAAGCAAAACATAGCCAGCAACATTGAAATAAAAAACAAACTGACAGTAACCAGAGGGGAGAAGGGAGGGGTTTAACAGGGGAAAAGGAGGGGAAGGGTCATCAAGGGACATGCATAAAGGACCCATTGACAAAGCCAAATGGGGGAAGGATTGAAGGTGAGAGAAGGGGGGGAAGGGAGGGGAGGGGCTGGGGAAAGTGATGGCAGGAAACTGTTGACAAAAAAAAATAGACAGGGGAAGACTAAGAATAGTATATGAAATTGACAAGTCAAAGAACTGATATGTACAACCCATAAACATGAACTAAGAGGGGTGGGGATGATGGAATTGGGTGCAGGGCAGAGGGGATAAGGGGGAGAAAACAATGAGACAACAGTAATAGCATAATAAATAAAATATCCCCCCGAAATTGTCTCTTTGTCTTTAGCCTTTGTCATTTTAATTATGGTATGTCTTGGCATGGGTCTCTTCGGGTTCATCTTGTTTGGGACTTTCTGTGCTTCCTGGACATTTTACGTCTATTTCCTTCACCACCTTAGGGAACTTTCCTGTCATTAATTTTTCAAATAGGTTTTCAGTTTCTTGCTCAGTCTCCTCCTTCCAGCACTCCCGTGATGCAAATGTTGGTGCACTTGAGGTTGTCCCAGTGGTTCCTTACATTAACTTCATTTTTTGGATTATTTTTTCTTTTTGCTCTTCTGGTTCGGTGTTTTTTGCTTCCTTATATTCCACATCACTGATTTGATTCTCAGCTTCATCTACTTAACTATTCATTTCTTATAAAAATTATTCTTCATTTCAGTTAGTATATTCTTCATTTCTGACTATTTCTTTTTTATGCTGTCGAGGTCCTCACTAAGTTCCTTATAACTAGTGTTTTGAACTCTGCACCCAGTAGATTGTTTCCATTTTGTTTAGTTCTTTTTCTAGAGTTTTATTCTTTTCTTTCATTTGGGACATGTTTCTTTTTCTCCTCATTTTGGCAACGTCCCTGAGTTTATTTCTATGTATTAGGTAGAACCGCTACATCTTCCAGGCTTGGTAGAATGGCCTAATGTGGTAGAGTGGTCTAATATAGTAGGTGTCCTGTAGGGTCCAGTGGCATAGCTTCCCTGATCGCTGAAGCTGGGCAGTCAAGGTGCGCCCCCTGTGTGGGCTGTGTACACCCTCCTCTTGTAGTTGAGCCTTGATTGATGTTGGCATGCCAATGGGAGGGATTTACCCTGGCCAGTCAGCTGCAAGCACTGCCTGTGATCACCAACCACTGATTCCCAACCACCATGAAGGATCAGCTGAGCAGGGGCCCACTCCACAGAGCAGGACTTACTTCAGCAGGGCTCTGGTGCCCACTGAGTCTACCCATGAGTGTGTCTCTTGTGGAGGTGGTTGAGTGGTGATGCTCTGATGTGGTCTGAGGCTGTCTACTGGGTGTGCTAGCTCTGGGGCCTCCTGGGAGGTACAGGCCAAGGTCCACCGCTGCCTGCGTTCTGCCCAGGGTGACCCAACGTGAGCTACAAAGCCATTTGCAGATGATTGCTGCTTGTGCTGGGCTTGGAGGTGCCCAGGAGAGGCCGAGCTACGAACCAAAGCTGGTAGCTGCTGATGTGAGGCCTGGAGCCACTTAGTGACAGGTACATTAAGGCCAGATGCTGCTTATTTGAGAAATTTTAGGGAAATCTGAAGTATGAGCCAAGACAGGTCATTTGTCTGGAAAAGCCACTGGAAACAGCTTGGGTGGGCCTGAAAGTTGTTTGGGGCAGGGCCTCAGGGAATCACCAATGCAGGGCGAACAGTGGGAGGCAGGTTGAGAGTCTCAGATACTGCACCTGCCTGCTGGCTTTGTTGGGGGAGGGACTCAGGAAAGGAACAATGGCCCCTCCTACTTCTATCTTGGAGAAAGCTGACCCCCAGTTCTCACCCTGATGCCAGACACTTCATTTCCTCCCTGTGTGTTTCTGATGCCTTTCAAGCTGCTACACCAGCACTAGAGCTCAGAGGGAGTGAGTCTGAGTTTAAGAGGAACTGCCTGGGACTCCAGAAGCCCTTCATCTCCCTCAGCCTCAGCCTCTGCTGGCTTTTACAGCTGGAAATGATGGAACCTTCTCTTCCTGGCACTGGGACTCTGGAATGGGGGTCCTGGTGTGGGGCTAGGACCCTTCGCTCCTCACAAGGGACCTCTGCATCGGAGACATCTTCCCAATTTTGTCCACCACATGTGGTGTGGAACCAGCCGGTTCCACATCTCCACCCCTTCTGCCAGTCTCGATGTGGCTTCTTCAGATTCCTAGTTGTAGGACTTCCATTCGACCAGATTTCAGGTGGTTCCGAATGATGGTTGTTCTGTAGTTTATTTGTAATTTTGATGTGGTTGTGGGAGGAGGCGAGTGCCATGTTACCTGCGCCACCATCTTCCATTTGGACTTTTCAAGATCAGTTGGAAATCTGGATTTTTCAAGACAGCCTAGAAATTGGGATTTTTCTGTGAACATGTCCTAGTTTTTAAGTGTTGGCAAGTAGTTATTTTAGAAAAAATAATTTTGTATGATCGAAATAAAATGTCCAGCAACTATCAGCTTGGGACATCTGGAGTAGAGTTACTGCACGTGGTATGAACTATGCCCGACTAAACGTGTCTGTAGATGTGTCATGGCTGAGGCTGACTGTGCCACAGGGGGTGGGGCTGGACGCTGAGCAGTGTGGGGAGGAAGAAGCCCAGGGTTGTGCCTGGGTCCCTGGGCAAGGGCCTGTGGGTCGCTGAACTTGGTGGAGACGGGATTGTGCTGCCCTGCTGTGCATGGATGTCTGTTTCTGTGCTGTGGGGACATCCTCGTCCCTTACCTGTGGAGACGGTGCAAAGGTTCACTTCCCATTTGAACTCACCTCAGGGGCTTCTGCATGGACCCTATCTTTATTTGAAATGTTAATATTTTGTTCATTATGAACTTTTTTGGCATTGATTTTGATTTTTTTAAATATTGCATTAAAATATTACTTGTCTCAACTACTGGGTGTCCCCTTAAACTTTGTGCCCAAGTCAAGCAGCTCAGTCACCTCACCCTACTCCCTGGCCTGAATCCCAGGCCCGAGTGGTGGATTGGTGGATTGTCCATGTGGCAGGCCGACTGTTAGAGGCCAGTGCTCCGCCCCCGTGGCCGCCGCAGGGGAGACAATCGACAATCACCTCACAGAGCAGGTGGATGCTGGGGACTGCAGACTAATGTTGGTTATGGCCAGAGTGAACAGTCACTAAGAAATACCCTGGGTGAGAGGAGGGAAGGGATAACACACCCCAAAGGCAAATAGGAACCGTTTCCAGGAGATTTATTCTTTTGGATTCTTGACACTCCTGTCTCCTTCGGTAAGAAAATGCACAGACTGACTTCCGGGGCATCCGCCATGCCCTGCGGCTCCCCAAGTTTACAAACAGCTTCCCCTTTGGTCCAATTATGGAAGCTACAGAGATTTGACTGTGAGGAGCTCAGCTGACCTAAGAGAAAACTGTTTTCCTGGAAGCATCTCTTGTCCGAGCTTCCCCCAAATCCCAGCCTCTTGGGAAGCCCAACCCCGGGGCTTGCAGGCCAGAGCGAGATCTCGGGCAGTGGGTATGTCTGAGTCGACACAAGCCCGCGGGCTGAGTCTCAGGGTGGCTGGACTTGTGCTCCGCCAGGGCAGGCAGAGCCACTAGGGGCGCTGTGCCCCTGAGCAGAGCGGGCAGACACCTGCAGCCGCCCACTCTGCTCACACGCTTCAGGTGGGCTGCCTCGCCCACTCCCAGAAATCTCGTCTGCCTTCGAACCGAAGGGCAAGGACTGGAAGATTGGCTGAACCAGTAGGAGCTCCAGATGAGCTTGGCTATTTCAGACAGAGCAGAAAAGAGACCAATGGATTGAACTTCTCCACACCTTCCACCCAGCTTCAGAAATAAAACGTTACCCATCCCATTGAAGCCCCCTGAAAAGAACTTAAATGTCCACTTTTGGAAGGATGGCTATATGCACAGAGGCATGTCCTAGAATATTCTACAGCAGGTAAAACAGATGAATCAGGGCTACGTGTGTCATCACAGATAAATTTTAAGTACTCTGTTGACCTTGATTCTCTCCATGGATGTTCCCGGGAGGCACTGGAACTGACTTGCCCTCTGAGAGCTCCCAGCTTAGGACAGGACTTGAGTGTCCCATTTTCTTCCCTTCCTTTCCTTCGTCCTTCCTTTCCTCTCTCTCCCCCGCCCCCCAATCCTCTTCTCTTGCTTCAGCCAATCTTGGCTTATGTTCTTCCTGCCTCTCCTGTTTCTCTCCTTCTTTCTCTTTCTTTTCTCTTCATGGGAGAAGCTTGAGGCGGGGTGTGAGCGTGCAGGGAGGGGTGTGTGTGTGTGTGTGTGTGTGTGTGTGTGGTGGAAGGGGTTAACATCAGCTTGGACCGGACTACGCTGTGTGCTGTGCACACATTACCACATGGTCAGTTCATTGTTATTCCCACTTTAAGGCTGAGAAAAACTGAAGCTCAGAGAAATTGGATAACAGGCCGAGGCTCTGCAAGTTGTAAACAACAGAGCTGACACTTGAAGTCAGGTCAGAAACCAGACCCCGTGCCCCTCCCCGTCCCCACCACGTGCCTGTCCCAGCCCCCTACCTCTTCCTCTCCTGCCTGTTCTCTCTTTTCCCCTCTGAAGACTGTTCCATATCGTACGCCTGCTACTGCAACGGCCAGCATTATTATTCTACTCCCTGTTGTACAGTCTGAGGATGTCATAGGTATGGTTTATCAGATGCTTTCTGAACAAGATCTTATTTGGTCCTAGCAACCCCCACGAGGCAGCTGGGGCACTCGGAAGGCCACGTGGCCATGAGCTCTTCTGTCCCTGACTCTGCATCCAGCTCCTTTGGTTCTCCTGCTTCCCTGAGATCCTTCAAAGTCATGGCACAACTCGAAGTCAGGTGTGTGTCACTAGGGACGGTGTGCTAATGAAACCAGAGCCTCTCTTTAAATTTGGATATTTTGTTCATCGTGAATTTTTTTTTTGACATTAGCTTTGACTTTTTAAAAACATATTGCATCAAGATATTATTTATATTATTTATTCGACTGTTAGGTTTATTTGAAGCCCTTAAATTTTGCACCGGAGGTGGTACCTCGCTCTCCTCACCCTAGTCCCAGCACTGCCTGCCCTTCCTTAGTATCAGAAAAACACTGTGTTGACTTTGAACGAGGTCAGTGTGCGGGAGAGCTGGTTTCACAGTGGTGCCACCTGGTCTCCTTTTCTGATCCTTCTCCATAACTTTGCTTTAGAGAGTCTCAGTCCCCCAGGTGCCCTTCCAGAAGCCTGTCTGATCAGAATGATCCTGTAGGATCAGGTGAGCCCCTTGGGTCAGTGCAGAAAGAGGAGGCCTGCTTTCTTCAACAGCCTCCTGCAGTTAGTGGATGTTCAGTACTTTGAGTGAGTTGGCATAATGAAGCCTTTTCCAGGCAAGGGACTATTAGGGAATAAACTTCCACGGATACCTCCGCATGCACCCCCGCCCCCTCCCCGCCACTGCTGGCCTTTAGGGAACTAGAAGGGACAGCCTGATCACGCTTTTTCCTAGAAAAGCCCTTCGATGAGCCCATTATGGAAAATGAGGCTGTTTTTGTTTTCTTCGATTAATCAGTGTCCTGTTTCCCAAAGCAAACATGGCCTTAGATCTTCCAAGGTACACAGCTGCGAAGGGAGGGCTGGGGCTGCCTGGATCTTGACAAGGACCCCAAGACTAGGGGGGACACAGGTAATCCTGTCCTCAAGGACTCGGCCTTTCACCTTTTACCTTCAAGGGCACCCAGGTTACTCATTTCCTTTGTTTTTTTGCCAGTGCGAACAGGAGAAATGTTAGCCTTTAAAGATTTCTTTACAGTTCCTTGAAAGCCGTCAGGGTGAACTGAGCCAGAGAGTTATATAACAGCAAAGCTCCCTTAAAGCAACAGTGTCTTTCTATAGGGCTGTGGCATTTAATTGATCCATTTTTGTTACAAATTATAAAGAAAAAGATACTAATTTTGTGAATAAAATAGAGGGACCTTCCCCTCTTCTTACTTTCTGGTTTTGCTTTTTCGTTTGTTTGTTTGTTTGTTGTTTGTTTTTTGATTTTGTTCTTGCCAGAGAGATGCAATTCCTCTCCGTGTTGGTAAAAGAAAAAATACGAAACCTTTTTCAAGGAAGACATGTTTATTAACCCCATACAGCTATAGCATACCCTTGCTTCAATTCAAAAGAAAATAAAGAAATGAAAAGAAAGGCTTCCTAAAGCACTTGTTCATTTTGATTTAAGAGCGTTGGGAATGTTAGAAATATTCAGCCACATTCTCCTCTCAGAGGGAGCCTTGCCCTTCAAGGTAGGGAGGGGCTGGAGTATTAGATGATCTCGGGCGTTGTTTTATGTGGCTTTTTAATGTCCGAGTGCAAGCCACGCATCACCTGAACCGACCCCCACATGGCTCCCTTCCTGTGCCCACCCCTGCCTTCCATTTCACAGGTGAGGAACCTGAGGTCCAAGGATTCTGTGACTTCTCGGCACACAGCTCAACTGGAGACCAAATTCTGAGACTTTTGTCTTCCTCTCCCTGTCATCATCCACAGAAAGGCCCCATCTCCTTTCCTCTACACCAGTGACTCTCAACCACGAGCGAGTCTGCCTTCCACGGGACATTGGACAACGTCTGGAGGTGTTTTTGGTTGTCACGGTTGTGGGAAAGGATACCAGAGGAGGGGCTATTGACACCGACTGGGTAGAAACTGACGATCCTGCTAACTATCTTAGAGTGCAGCCCCCAACAGAGACCCCTTGGCCCTGTCAATAGTCTTGAGGCGGAGAAGCCTTGGTCCATACCGTGCTCCGCAACACAGGGAAATTCCAGCCTCCGAGAGCTGCCCAGGGCTCCTGTGCCCAGCGACAGCCTTGGCCACTCTCCTCTGGCAGCCACAAGAGTTAAAGCCTCTGTCTAGAATGCCCTTCAGCAGTGGCCAAGTGTCCCCTGCAGAGTTGACTTGTGGGATATGCAGTGCATCAGCCGCAGCTGCTGTGATTTAAAGTTTGTAGTCACAGGACGCCTGTCTTCAGTTAGAAGCAAGCCCGCTGGCAGCCTCCCTGCCAGGGAGAGAGAGTTCCACAGAGGCCTGCAGTCCCCACCAGCTGACAGCCCGTGGTATTCCGGCGCCTGTTGCTCAGAGGCACCTGGGAATAGGCCTGGGCCGAGATGGCACTGAGCACGTGGTCTCCCTTCCGACCCATCCGTCAGCGGCGGCCCTGCCAGAAGATGGCCTATTGAACATTTCCAGGAATAGCACTGCCAAGCCTGTCAACTGCTTTCTTGGAAATACACTCAATAAGGATGGCAGGCCTCCAGCAGGGAGAACAGAAAGCCCGGCCTGGACCACACCACTGAGAACCGGCGAGGCCCGGCTCTAGGCCCTGTCAGCGCCTTGGGGAAGGGGAGCTCTGCTTGCTGGGCTTTGCAGGCTCCACAGCTTCCGGAGTCATTGAAAAGGCTCTGCGGAAAGGAGATGGGCACACCTTTCAGAAGGCCCTGAGCTCTGCTGACTTCGTGCTACTCCGTGACCTTCACATGCTGGCTCTCTTTGTTCAGACACCAGCAGACCGGAAGGCCAAAGGTCTGGGAGGCCAGGAATGAACTGTTAGCAGCCACCAGCCTCGATGTCATCTGGGGTCTTTATGCATCACTCCTTCTCTTGTAAGTTTCCTTCCCAAAGAGAGCCGAAGTGGCATCTAAAGGGGGAGTTTTATTTTGCCCCCACCCCACATCATCCCCCGATCACTCAGATGATACAGCAAAAATAAAAGGCTAAGGTGTACAAGAAATATCTAGTAATTCACTCTCCTTCCCCCACCCCCGCCCCCATGTCCTTCACAGGGGCCTGACGTATCTATTGAAGCCCAACCAGCCTGGAGCCCTCCCCAGGCTCTGGGTTGCGCCAGCGGCCGGGCTGGGCCGGGGGTGCCCAAAGACGACCGGTGGCCCTCAAGGAAAAGCTCCTTGAGGGTGTAACATCCAGTAAAGGCGAGAGGCCGCAACTCTCCGCTGCCCAGCGTGTTCAGGGCATATTGGGTATTCGCCTTTTAAAAACAGTCATAGAGTTACAAAGTTTATCACAGAGTAGCTATGAGACATCTTTTTGTTGCCAAAAGCCACTGATTCACAAGACAAATATTTGAGGCCCACACTCAACTATGGTTAGTTGGAGGTAGGGCTGCCAAATTCAGTATCCGATGCCCAGGTAAATTTAAATTTCAGGAAAACAATAAATAATTCCTGGGGGTATAAGTATATCCCCCGTATTATTCACATTTTTTTCAGACGTTCACATTGCCCTGGTGTCGTGTGCTTTTGTTTGCGTTTGTTAAATCTGGCCACTTTTTAGTCGCCTCAAGACTATTGACTATTTGGGGCATAAATTGACCCAGTTGTTAATAGCAGCGAACATACGGAACATGTATGGAAGACCACCCCAGCTAAGAGAGGGGGAGGGCAGGGAAGGAGACGGGTAGCCGGGCAGAGGGAAGCAAGAGAAATGTCAAGAAGAAAGGGAGGTCGGCAAAGCGACGGAGGAAAGAAATCTGCTCCTCCCTCCTGCCACCAGCCGGTCTAGGCCTAGGACCCAGGGGGCTCTGGACGGCCCCGGCCGTGCGCCTGCTCGCCAGGTAGCCAGGCCAGCTGCCACATCGACATCTGGCATAGTTCTTCTGCGCATTTGCTCCATCGTCTCTCCCGACTTCATAAATTCAAAAATAAAATTATTAAGAATTTCAAGATGGCGACGACAAAGCATTAACCCCAGCACGGTGTCCCTTCTGAGTGGGCCCTGTGTGACTGCACAGGTCCCACACCTGTGAAGCCGCGCCTGCTCCTGAACTGACTTACCATGGCTTTGCCTGTGTGGCATCTTGTATTATATTATTTTCTAACAATGTATCATCCTAAATTATTTGGTGTTTTTTTTTCCCCAAGAGCGAGCTGCCTGTTTTGTAATAATACACTTTTACTGGAACACATTGGCTCTCCTGGGCTTAGGTATTGTCTGTGGCTGCTATTATATTACCATGGCAGAGCTGAGTCATGCGACAGCGAATGTTCGGGCCACATCACCTAAAACATGTGCATACAGATGTTTGTTGATGTCTGCGCTAGACCGTAAGACCCTTGAAGGCAGGAATCCTGTCTGTCTAGAGCAGTGCCTGACATATAGAAAATGATCATCCAACACTTGTTTAAAACCATGAAAAGAAAAAATGAAGATATGAAGAGCTTAGCATTTTTGGAAGTAATTATTTTATCTAGAAGAAAAACACGTAAGTTTTACGTTTGACTTTTTTTTTGTTCTCTAATAAAAATTATGTTTAAACTCACTTACCACACTGTGAAATTGACTCTCCGGGGAAATGTAAGGCGTTCGTCTCGTGGTTTGGCATACCCCCGACACCCTGCTGTACGCCTTAGTCTGAGGAAGCACAGACATGGCATCTATATCATTCATCGTTTAATAAATTTTTATTGAACAAAGCACCGGGCTAGGCATTAGGACAGGAATGACAATGATTCACTTCTGTCTCACTTAACGGACCTACAGAACCTGTAGTCCAAGGGAGAAAAGACACACAAGCATATATTATATGCAAATACACACATTTAACTATATGATGAGCAGTGTTAAGTGCAAAAGGAAATTTCTGGATCAAGTGCTATGGGCCTTCAGAATCAGGACAGATTTTTTGGCTACAGAATCAGAAGAGGCTTCTCACCAGCCCTTCTGGCTGGTCTCAGGTCCAGTCCCTGCCTTTCTGCTTTGGCGTGCACCTCAAGGGGCGGGCGCCTGTGAACCACGTGTCCCTGCTGCCTGGCCAGCTGGCTCCAGCCAGACCCTGCCGTGGGGAGGCCACGAAGCAAGGTTGGAGGACAGGGAGAAGGGTGGGGCCAGGCTCCCTGCTCTCTGAGCCTCAGTTTTCTCAGCTGTACAATGGAAAAACCAATAGTATCTACTTCACAGGTTTTTTAAAAATGAGAATTAAATGAGGTAAGGCATGCAAAAATGTTTAACACAATATCAGTATCTGATATATATACACACACACACATATATACACATATATGTGTATGTATACACACACACATATATGTATTCTCAAAGAATAGAGCTGTTACTGTTTTTAGCCTTGCTAAACCTTACCTTGCAGGTAAGTGGGAAAGTATGTAGTGATCAATGAGTGAAGTCTGCTAAGAGTGAAGGATGGGAGAGGCGTGCTCTGTGGCAGGAGTATTCCTGATATTTCAAAGCTGTATTGTGAAGACAGAACTGATAGGACCTGGAAAATGGATTGACTGACTCTAGTAAGATAGTGGGAGAAATCAAAGAACAGGATACCAAAAGTGGGTAGAAAGAGTAAGCTTGGGAGAGAAGACTCATGAATTCATTTTTGGACAAGGCTGTTGGGCTCTTTTCAGTTGCAAAATCAAACACTACCAAAAAGCAATGATCCGCCTGAGGACGCCTCCGGAGATTGGGGGTTTTGATAGAAATACACATACGTTCAGTGACTTAGCACAGAGAGCTACCTCAGCAGCTACACAGTCAGGCCTTGTGGGGAATTGGAAAACTGTGCAGGAAAGCACAGTAACTCGTTACTGGGGTCTGGTCTCCCTCGAAGAGGAGAAACCATTGTTCTTTACTTAGCAACTCTTCTTCCCTGCTCAAGATTCCATGTGTTTATACTTCTCTCCCTTTCCAGTTTTGCTCTCTCGGCCTCTGTTTCTGTGGCTATACGCTCTGTGTCTTGCACTCAAGATTGATCTAACCGGATATTTGCGATCTAATATGACACATCCTACCCAGGCCGCCTCACAGTCTCCTTAGGTCTGGCGCGTATTGGATGCTTTGGCTGGGCATGGCAGCAGCGCCTGATGCAGAGTGTCCAGGCCCCACCTTTCTAAGAAGCTGTGTAACCAGCAGGTTTCCTTAGTAACTGGGGGATATCAGTGAGCTCTCCATGAAGCAGAAAAAGTAAGACTGGGTCATGTTCAGAGAGTATCGTGGATTCTTAATTACTTATGATACTACCAACCTTATGTGAATTTGATCACACAAGATCAAATCTGTCTAAGGTTTAGGGTAAATAAATCAGAAATTAGTTATGCAAAAGATGTTTTCCCTCCTCTCCCATTGGAATCCAGAAAGTGAAAGAAAGGGAGGAATTTTCTTACTGTCCTTATAGGGACTTTACTAATTTCTTAGAGAACAACTTAGAAATTGGCCTGTGAGGCAGTGGGTGTGGTGAGGTTAAGGTTTTCTTAGCACTTTGAGAATAAAATATTCTACAGCTCGGGAAAATCAACAAAACACCCAATCCTCAGTGATTCTGCCCAGAACTTTTCAAATCCGAGACATCCCTCACATTGTTGGACGTTAAGGGACCCAGAGCTTGCAACACACATATTCCAAGGACAAATTGCTACAAACTCACTTATATGGATTTCTTTAAAAACAAAGAAAGGAAGAAAAAGAAAGGAATGAAGAGAGGGAAGAAAAAATCACAACAAGAATGCAATGTTTTGAGAATCTATTATTGATGGAGCTGTAAGGGGGCAGGTTGCTGCTTGCTCTTAAAATGCCAGGTGAGGACACACGGGACGACAGGTCTTTCTGCCCTTGTACCTGAGAGCCAGTATGTGTGCTTTTCTTTCAGACCTTAAGAGAGAAGTGCCCCAGCATGCAGAGCCTTTCCTTAGGATAATTTCAATTAAAAATAGTGAATGTGAAAGACACTATTGAGGATATGGAAAATTTTAACTGAAAAATAGTCAGTGTCTTATCCTCCAACTGTACCCCCTTGATAATATAAGTACTTTGATTATTCTCATTCACATGCATGTATAATTTTTATGTCATTATTATCGGGAGCCCCTGGGCTCAGCACACAGACCTGCTGGGTGAAAATGGTACTCCGGCACTTGGCATCCATGTGACTTGGCAAGTTACATAAACTTTCTGGGCCTCAGTTTTGTCATCTGAGCAGTGGGGATAATAATAGTAGCTACTTGAGGATTAAATGAGACAACTTCCACAGAGTGTCTAGTTCAATGCCTGGCACAACACTCAGTCAGTTGTAACCATTTTTGATTATCCATCATAAAAATAAGGCAGGTCTGAAGTTCCAGGTTGGGGCAGAAGATTCGAGCAGTCGAAGGCTGTGTTTGTCTCCTCATTTTCTCCCTTTCCCTCAGTGATATGATCCTGGTTCTCCTTCCTCTGGCTGGCCCAGCCCCTGCCAATTCAAGGTGCAAGAAGCAACGCACATGACCAAGAGATCACCCAGTATGTACTTGAAGGACCCACACTAGGACTTGGGAAAACACATTGATGTTAGCTGATCCCATAGAGGAGTGGCCGAGCCCCAGTGCTGTGCTGAGAGCATCAAAGGCACAAGCTGAAACAGCATGCTAGAAGGTGGCCACAGTGATTTTCGCACAGTTGAGGAATCTGTTTCTCAGGAAGGTGACTGTTATGGGCTAAGCCGTGTCCCCTCAAAATTTATACGTTTAAGCTCTAACCCCCAGTATCTCAGAATGTGACCGTATTTGGAGATACGGCCTTTAGAGAGGTGATTAAGTTAAAATGGGGTTATTAAGTTGGGCCCTAATACAGTCTGACTGGTGTTTTCATAAGAAGAGGAAATTTGGATACCAGGGATGCATGCGCACAGAGGAAAGGCCATGTGAGGACACGGGGAGAAGGCGGCCATCTGCAAACCAAGGGGAGAGGCCTCAGAAAAAAACCAGCCCTGCTGACATCTTCATCTTGGACTTCCAGCCTCCAGAACTGAGAAAAATCAGTTATCTGTTGTTTAGGCCAGCCAGTCTGAGGTATTTTTCTATGGCATCCCTAGCATACTAATATAGTTATATAACTTGTAAGAACTTTGGGGTTATTCAGCCTTAAAAAGGAAGGAAATTCTGCACATGCGAAGTGAAATGAGCCAGTCACAAAAGGACAAATACTCTATGGCTCCAGTCAGATGAGGTATCTAAAGTAATCCAATTCATGGAGACAGAAAATTAAAACGGGTTTTTCCAGGGGCTGTGGAAGGGAGGAATGGGGAGTTAGTGTTTAAGGGGCACAGAGTTTTCAGTTTTGCAAAATGAAAAAAGTCTGGAGACGAATGGTTGCACAACAATGTGAATGTATTTAAGGCCACTGAACTGGACTCTTAAAAATGGTTAAAATGGTACATTTTATGACTTGTATATTTTACACAATAAAGAGTTGCTCGGGGGCCTCCCATTCATCATGAAGTTCAGCGTTGCTGAAATCTTGGCTAATTGCTTTCAGGGGGGATAAAAGAAGGGCGCTGGAGGAGGAGGAGCAAGTGGGGGAGGGAGAGGCAGGACTCAGGGGTGAGAAAGGCCTGTTTACTTTTGCTGCTCTGTCAGAACATTTGCCTGTACAGCTACATGGACGTCCGGGTCCACCTGCTTTCCAATGCCCAAGTCCTAACGCATAAACAAGGATCTTGCCTTTGGCAACAATGACGATAGAGGAGAACAGGGTTTCGAAATGCGAGGCTGAATTCCCTGAGGTTTTTTCTTTTCTTTTCTAATGCCTTCTTCTCTTTTGTTTCCCAACATCTTCTGGGCCTTCTTTTCATTACACGCTGAAAGAAAAGATGTCCTCGGTGGCGGTCAAAGCGCTTTTCAGAACCTTCCACAGCGACAACAAACCGGGACGGCCACCTCACGGCCAGCTGGATTTTGCCGGCTGTCGGAATTTGTGACGGAGACAGGGATGGGGAGGGTGGGGGGCCGTGGGAGGAGCTCGCACGCCCCTCTGGATTTATGGCAGAGCTGCAAGGTCGGAACAGCCCCTGCCGTAACTTCCTTCCCCCTTGTAAGAGGGGCCTCCTCCTTCTTCACACACACAGTTCCCTACATCTGCATATACTGGATTGCAGTTCTCCTCTCCTCCCCCAGTAAATCCTTTTTGGTGATGGAATACCTAGTCAATTTTAGTTTAAGGTCAGCACGACCCCTTGCAATGGTTCCCCGTCAGATCGAAGGACTGAGGGGTTTGGGCTCTTGGTATCTGCAGGCTTTTTTGGTTTGAATTGCCTAATATGACCCTAATGGGGGATTCCCCAAGCAATCCACCCATGGGCCCTAAGAAATGTAAGTGCTCCAGGCCCTGTCTGTCTGCGCTCTGCCTTAACCTCCTGGTGTGGCCCCTCAAGGAGCCTTGAAATCTGCAAAACTTAGTGTTGTGAAAGACAAGGAAATACTTAGAAGTGATTTCAGACTGAGAGAGACAAAAGAGACAGACAGCCAACTGTAACTCTGTTCTGGATCGCATCGTTTTGCTGTAAAGACATGATTGGGACAATGGGCGTTACTTAGACAGGGTCTGAGGATTAGCCCGCAGTGCTGTATCGTGCGTCTCCGGGTTCTGGTGCTTGGACTGTGGCCACACAGGCAATGTCCTTGATTGTAGGAATTGCACCTTAAAGCATTCGCAGCGCTGGGCCATCAGATTGGCAACTTACTATCCCATGGTTTAGGAAAAAATAATTCTTTGTACTGTTTTCCAACTCTTCTATAAGTGTAATTTTCTTTCAAAATGAGAAAGAAAAATGTGAGGAAGGAAGTGAGGGAGGGAGGGAGGAAGGCAGCAGTGCCTTGTTTGGTTGGGAGGGAAGCCATCCTCACCATGAGCTTTTTTCCAGGGGGCTTCAGGCACTAGCCTGAGATCTTCCTTGAACTTGAATCACCTCTGAGTCTTCCTTGGTGATGCCAGCGAGATTTGGGAAGTTTGTTGGACTGTGCTCGCGTGCCTTTCTTATTCTCTAAGTCTCAGGGCCTTCCTTTCTCTTCTCATTGTTCTCCTGGCATACTTCCCTATCCTCACCAATGGTTTTCTTCCTTTAAACAAACAAACAAACAAACAAACAAAGAATATAGCTACATAGGATAATGTGTTAATTTATTATTTAGAAATCTGAGAAATGAATGCTCTGATACTGAATTTTTATTTTAAATTTTCTTCTTTCCCAATCTAAAAAAGAAAATCTTTAAGACCTACTGATACATATAAGCTAAGATCAGTTTTAAGACATTTCTTCTATTCCCTCCCCTAAATCAGTCACTTATAGGCTATTATACTTGATTTAAAGAAAAACAACTGGGTGGAAATAGGGGGTGGGGTTTCACTTAAAATAAGGAAGGAACTAGACAAAGAACATGTATGAGTGACTGACCCACGGACCTGGACAACAGTGTAGGGATTGACTGTGGGAGTGGGGTGGTGGGATGGGTAGAGGAGGACAAAGGGGGAAAAATTGGGACAACAGTAATAGAATAATAATAAAAATAATTTAATAAAAAAACAAAGTAAACTGAGAGCTATTTAATAAACACAACAATTTCTTCAAAAGCTAAAAAAAAATAAATAAATAAGATGACAATGCTTGTCCATAACCTTGCCACTCAGATAGAAGAACTCATGATGACTTGATTTGTAAGCTTATAGAGGTGTATGTGTGTGTATTTAAGCTTAGTTTTTAAATAGAAATCATACTGTACATACTACTGATGACCTCACTTTTTAAACAATATTCTTCCACAACTTCATTTTTAAAGGTCATCTAGCAAGTTAACCTTTAATTTTGCTTACTAACCCCAGCTGAGGTTGGATTTGACATTCCATGGTCCACCCTCCATGCCTTGGATTGTTGGCTTACATTGTGCCTTAATGCAAAAGAAAAAAGGAAAGACTTGCCAGGTTTTTCTGGGAGGATTTGTATTGTTTCCCACTTTCCCATGGACAGAATTGGGTCCTGAAGAGGAAGTTTCAAGGACTGTTAAGATTACACTCCTGAACAGGTGAGCTGGGCTCAAGTCCTGATTCTCTTCTTACCAGCTCTGTGAAGGTGAGCATGTTACCTAACATCTCTGGACCTCAGCTTCCCCATTTGTTAGGGTGGGTGGGGGGTGGGGGGGATGAATAGTATCCATCCCACAGGGTTATTGAAGGATTAATAAGCTGTAAGTAGTTGATCCATGGTAAGTGCTCACTGGCATTGGCCATTGTTAATAATATGAATAAATAAGAGGCAATTTTCAAGGTCTGCAGAAGGCTAGGAAGACAGTGAGTGGGGCAAGCTCCTTCCCAGGAAGGGAAATAGTCCTCTGTAGTGGTGGCAAGGAGTAATTATGATGGAAAAATGTTTTCCAAGTTCTGGAGCTGACGTGTACTCCTTGTGACATTTTAATCTCTGAGTAATATATTCCATTGCCTGCAAAGCTGTGACTTTTCAGTTTATTGCTTTTTTCCTCTCCTCTCTCAAACCTGAATTCTTTCTCCTTTCGGCTCCAGCCTGTCTCCAGCAACCATGAACTGGGCAGTGTCTGCTACAGAATCAGATCCTTAAGTCAGGCAAGGAAGCCTGAAGCCTCGGCAAGGCGCACTGCCTTTCCTGGGGAAGTAGGGAAACCCCACTGTGTGCTGCATCAGTCACATCACCTTTCCTGCTAGCAACAACCCTGCATTGCGAATATCGCGGCAGTCCCCATTCTAGAGGGCAGCAGGCGGGTTCCAGGCATGGGCTTTGGAGTCAGCGAACCCAGGTCTGGTTTTGTCCCTCGCACACTTGCTGTGAAACTTTGGGCAAGTTAATGAACTTCTCTGAGGTTTAGTTCCCTCCTACCTAAAACGAAAGGGATAATAATAATGTTGGTCTTGGAGGGTTGTTGGGAAGATAAAATGTGTGAAGTGAGGATATGGTATAGGACCTAGAATGCAGGACGTGCTCCATAAATGCTAATTCGTATTGTTGTTATTGTTTAGCATTGAAAAAACTGAGTCTCCGAGAAGCTATAATTATTATTACATCTCACAGGTGAGGAAACCTCGCTATACCTTGTTTTTTTTCCTCACTGTATATAGCAGCTTACCCGTCTTGTGGCCTAGACTACCATTCCCCTGTCTTTTATAATAATAGAACATTTCGATGGGCAGAAAAGCTACATTTCCCAGTATTCCATGTGGCTAGATGTGGCCATGTGACTGGCGTGGCTAGTACAATGTGCCTGGAAGGGACGCCTGAAGCTTCCTGGTTTACAAGGAAGAAGCCTGCTTGCGCTTGCCTTGTCACTGACTGCATGCGCTTGTACATAAGAAGGACGCAGACTTCTGTCTTGTTTAAGCCATTGTATTTTGGGTCTCTTTGTTACATCAGCCACACCTACATGGAGAAGGGGCAGCAGTGTCGGAGGTCATAGGGCTCTCGCTAGGAGTCAGGAGCCCGGGGTTTCCTGGCCCTGCCCCTCATTTGCTGCTGGCCCAAGATATTCATTTGCTCCCTCATCTCACGGCGTGCATTTTTGCCAGCAACTGTACTGGACTTGAGCAGTGCAGAGGTAAGTAAGACACATCCCCAGACGTGATCGGCTCTTCCTGCAGAGTTGGTGACATGATCCATGTTGATCGCTGATAGGAATGTCCTCCCGTCTAGAGGACACAGATTCAGTTTCTGATGCAGGCCAGGGCTCTTACGCTATTTCTTCACAGGTTTCAAACATTTTATGGGTTCCAAATCTGTTAACAGAGAAAAATGCTCAAAACTATAGTAGGTGCTTAGACACTAGTTGTAAGTCCTTGGCAAAGACACTAGTTTAAGAAGCTCAGCTCCAATGGTTCTCAGTCAAATAAATATAATGGTACTTAGAGGGTTAAATGAGAAAACACATGGAAAGCACTTAACCCTGTATGTGACATCAGGGAGACCCTCAGTAAATGATGATGAAGGCTTAGGCTTGTGGGTTTTGGTATGGGCTGCCTAACAAAGGCCTCTGGAGGACGCTGATCGCCGGTATTCTGCCCTGCTGGGTGCCATGCAGTTTAAATGAGGCTGTGTTTGTTAGAGCACTTTTTCAAAATGGTAATGTGGTAGTGGCATGAAGTCAATATTCAAATCTGCAACAGTGTTTCAGATTTCAATTCCTCTCTTCCTTCCTTGGTCCCTCAACCTGCTGTCCTTGTCCTTGTCCGTGTCCTGGCCAAGACCCCGTCTGACGGCTGCTGCTGCAGGGCCGCGCTTTATTGTCATTCTGAGAGTCAGTGTCATGGGCTGATAATCATCTGGCCCCTGTGTCCATTGGAATCTGTCCACATACAAACACAGTCCGACAGAGCTCAGGAAAAGAAAAAGGTTTAATTTAATCTTTATAGCATATTGTCTCTCTACATTTGAATATTCATAACAAGTGACCAATTTTTGAGTTCTAGAATGTTGACTCTCAATACAAGTTACTATATATAATGATGTATATAAGGGATACATATATAAATCCCCTAACTCCACTGAGCAATGATTATTATCCTAACATCATAGGTAAGTATACTGAGATTCAGAATGGTCATATAACTTTTCTCAGGTACTAGAGGCAGTTCTACCATGAAGCTAATAATGTTTAAGCTCAGGCCTCTCACTTACACAAGCCCCTGCCAAGGCCCTGTGCTGATTCTGAGTCCATGAATTTGTACTCTTTTTCTGAAAGGGCTCCCCAAATTATATAAGCTTCAAGCCTTATAAAATCTAGATCCATCCCTGTAGGGTCACACAGATGCTAAATACTGGAGCCAGAATTTGAACAGAAATCACCTGGGATTTCAGCTGAGTTTAAATTCACTGCAATAGTACATTGTAATTTATTAAAATAGTGCTATTGACACTTAAGGTTGTGCCGATAGACCAACACTGGTTCATAAGGTTGGGATTGGACTCCCAGTGATATGCCCAAATGATATACTGGATACATTTTATAAGGTCAATTTATTGTTATTAGCACTTCCTAACGCTGTCCAGAGCACTGCACTGTGACAATGACCATAATATCTTGGTTTTACAGAATGTATTTCCTGACATGCTCAGCAATCGGATCCTTTTTTCTTACCGGGCAGAATTACCACTTCCATTTCATAATTGTTAAGTGAGCCAAGGAAGCAAACATCTTAATGAGAGAACCAGAGTAGAGGATGAGGGGCTGGTCATAAGCACACACAGGACACCTCTGCGAATTTTCGGATATGACTCAGTGATGTGCTGAAGGTGCTGGGCAGCTTGCCTTGAAAATGTCAGTCCATGTAATTCTCGCCCTGACTCCAGTATGTCTGCAGCCTGAAAACTTCTAGTCTGTCTCCTTTCTTCCCTTAAGTCTCCCAGCCTCAGATTCCTCCGTTCCGCTCTTCTGAACACCCACTGTCTTTCAGACCTAGGATTGGTCATGGCAGGGGAATGTGGAAAAGGGGAGATGGTCACTGTCACCCAAGGGTATGGGAATGTACAGATGGGGAAAGGACACATGTGGCCACCTTTTGAGCTGAATGCTAATGTTGTGATATTGATGTTACTCCCTGGGATGGTTGGTGAGAGAACGGTGGGATCCTTTCTTTTCTGTTCCACAGGATCTGCCATGCCTAACAATCTCCATGCACGGTTTACGTGACCTCCGGAGCGTCCCTTGGTGGAGAAAAACAAACGCAACTCGAAATTGCTGATTTCCCTTAATTCAACCCTGGGAAATGTGCCATCTCTACACCTTCAGTATCAAGGTCTCCTTGTCTTATCAGTAAAATACCGTAAAAAACCAAAACAGTAAAACTATGACTCACATTCAGAACAAATATCATGGTCTTGAAAATATGAAAATATGGAGATTTGTTTTCTTTATCCCTTGAATTTTCCCAGAATTAGAGATAAGATCTATTCTAATATTCCAGGAAAACAGGGTAAATGTTGGGTAAGGAGACGGGCAGGGAACAAACCCAAACATCCAAGCTCTATGCCATCTACTTGACACTTGGCCAAGGTCATGTCAAGAAAATGCAAAAACGTGCTTAAGGTGGTCTGGGTGGGGGTACGGTGAGGGCATTCAGAGGGTGTGATGGGCCCCAGCTCGGGCGGCAGTCGGTGGTGACCCACCAGTGCAGGCAGGCTTCCTCCCTCTCTTGCAGCTGAGCAGGGATGTTTTTATCATGTGTCAGTTTCCACAGCCGCTTCTGGCGCTGATTGCTGACTGTCGGAGGAGGCTTCGAAATTCTGAAACACCTCCTTAAATGACGGACCAGTGACCTTTTTTTCCCCACCTGTATTAACAAAAAAACACTTATCAGTTAAGAGGGGGCTATGAGGGGACTAAAAGGTAATGAAAAAAATGCAATAAAGAGTAAATTTATTTAAAAAATGACTTTACAATAAAAAGAAAGTCTCCTGTCCTGCTTCTAACTAACTTGGTCCATTTTTTCCGCCAGAGACCATTAATCTTTTTAAATTTCAAAGTTTTTAATTTGAACTCCATATTGACAAATAATTTGCTATATTACCCTTTCATGATTTGTCAGCTTTATACTTTTAACAGTGACTTCCTGTTAAGCTATTAGAGTTTCATTCCCTGAATCCTTTCTCTAACCCCTCAGCCTTCACATACTTACATCACTATTTTTAGTTCTCATCTTTTGTAATTTAAAACACTATAATTGAATTTCTATTTATTATATTATCTTATCAATTGGTATCAATTCTTGCTAATTTATGCAAAAAAGGTGGGGGTTTTTGTGTATGTGTGAGGGGAGTGGAAGGACAGACATGCATAGAATCAAAGAAGCTGAAGTGTCAGACTTCAAAAAAGTCAGGAATAAGAGTTGCTCTGGGAATCTAAGGAGTGGGAGTTAATGCACTGTCTCTTTGGGGCACTGCCCAATGTGAATTAATGGGGGATTCTTAATTTACAAGTAAGAGAAAGTGCAATTGGCTTACACTGGGCTACATGCTTGGCCATTGGTTGGAGAGTGTAGGACATGTGGACTGACATCTTCGCGGAGACTGCATGTGGCAGGGGAAATGACCCAAAAGGAAATTGAGGTACTAGTACTCGATTCCAGGGGGTGCTGTAAGGCTGCTGGACACTATCTCCTGACTCGGTGAGATACTATGTGTTACGCCATCACCCGTTCCTTTGTCTCGCCTCTCCTCCCTTCCCACTTCTCTTTGTAGTTCTGCACTAAGATTCATGATATTGATAGTCTTTTTCTGTGCATGCTTTGTCTTTTTGCTGATTTTAAAAATTGAAAATCATTAAAGAGTTTTTACATTATTATCTTTCTGGAGGGAAGAGTATTAGGCTATGATTACATTCATCTCATAGTTTTTTATTTTTCCTGGAAGTTCTAATTGCCTTGAAGTTTATGTTCTCTGCCTGTAGCATCTCTCTTATGCTCCTAAAATGTCTCCAGCGTGCTATCTAGTTTATGAACGTTCTTTTCTCCCCGGGGCCCTCCTCTTGGAAGTCTCCATTTACCTCCTCTAATTGAGACTGATTGCCTTCTGGGACTGATAATTAGCTGTTATTTTCCTTCTCTTCGGTTCTTCTTTAAATTGGACACACCACTTCCTGGATTTTCTGACTTTCTCTTTCTTGATTTACTTCCTCATTTTACTGGAGCACATCTCAGGTAACGCCCAAGAGAAGGCTGGAGAGAGAGAAGCTTTCTGAGTCTGGCACATGTAAAGGTATTTATTCATCTATCATTATTTAATGACATTTTATCCGGGATGGAATGCAAGTCAGAGACCACTTTTTCTTCAGTTGTGGAAGTTTTGTTTCATTTTCTTTTAGCATCCAGCGTTGCTGTGATAGTTTATTTCTTTCTCGTTCCTTTGTGGACCACTTTTTCTGTTTCTGAAGCTTATAGGATCTTTACCTTTGGTATTCTGAAATTTCATACAGCTGTGCCTAGGGCCTTTTAAAATTCACAAGATTTAATGTGGAAACTCCTGTCCTTCATCTTTGGGAATTAATTGGTATTATTTCTTTCTGTCCTTTTCTGCTTCCTCCTTCTGGGACTCCTATTGGGCAGATACTGGATTTTCTGCACCGATCCATGGTGCTTATTTTTTTCTCTTAGCTTTTCAGGGCTGCACACCAAGTGAGGGAGACGGCGGTGTTACACAGCACAGCACGCAGCTCTATTTGGATGGCTCACTCAACATACCTCCTACCTTGCTTGCTTCCTTCCTCTGCTACAGAGGCCAGAAAACTAAAACCTACATTTCTCAGGACCACCTGCAGGTAGGGTTCAGACTCGTGGCCTACGTTCTTCCAGTAGCATGTTCTAGACCACATGGAGGCAGAAGTGAGGGACATGCGGAGGCAGCTGTGCTCAGGACAATGAATCTTCCAGTGAGTAGAGTGGTAGGGGTGTCAGTTCGGAGATGGCTGTAGCCATGCTTACGATATCCTCAGCTCTTCAGCGGGTGATCAGTGCAAAGGATCAGCAGAAGAAGATGCTATGTCTCCTGTCTCAAGCAGCTAGTGTGGCTGGGCTCTTTCCTGGGTGTTACTCCCAGCCTGGTAGCATTGAGCTGGTTTTCTGTCCCTCTCCAAAATTCTGCGGTTCACCCCTATCCTTTAACAAGCCTCTTTATGCTT
Organism: Mormoops blainvillei; assembly: GCA_004026545.1. Taxonomy (NCBI): domain Eukaryota; kingdom Metazoa; phylum Chordata; class Mammalia; order Chiroptera; family Mormoopidae; genus Mormoops; species Mormoops blainvillei. The sequence continues at coordinate 89,643 of PVJD01004648.1, forward strand.
GAACTAGCCTGAGTGGACTCTGTTGTTTGCATATAGAAACCTTGACATGGATGTGGTGGATACTATGGGAGCAGAGGAAAGGGCTTCCTCTACCTAAAATGAAAGAAGTGATTTCACAGAATGAATGGCAGCTGAGCAGATACTTTTAGTGAGTGGACGAAGGTACAGATTCAGATAGAGGCGTAAAAGTGAGAGAGCTCATATGCATTCATTTATTCAGTATTCATGAATACTATGTTCTAGGTACTGTGTTAGAGTTTAAGTATACTATAGAATTCCTGCCCACAGAACATTCACCTGTTTCTAAGTTGTGCTGTAGATTGTATTAACCTGGAACAATTTAGGTATGGAGGTCACAATCAAGAAGTCGTGCTTCTCCCTGTTCACATTAAGTACTTGTGTTTGTCTTTTGGGAAGTGAAAAACAATATACTGTCTTACCTGCCTTCCTACAAGTAAGTAGTGGTGATTTAATTCTCAGGATACTTGGCATATTTAGTTATGTCCAGGTGAAAATGATTGTCCTTTTCTGAGTAAGTAAGACAGCCTTGTCTATTCTACTAAATCAATGTCCCGAGCAATGTGCGCTGGTGCTGCAGGAAATCGGGGCTTTGAAAAGAGGGATAAAAACTTGCCTGTGCCGAAGGCCCACTGTGCATGTCAGGTCTCATGGTGAAAACAGTCCCCTTGTGGAACTGCGGATGCCCACTGTCGCTGTGGTGTTTTGGCTTTGTGTTTTGGAGTCCAAATGGCCAAACCCAGTCATGACATGACAGGCCCTGAGGGACAATGTGTGATGACTGGGACCGATGCATCTCGGTCCAAGGAAACTTGCTGTCACCCACCTTCTGTGTGCTCATGGTGCTTTTTCCCGGAAGGCTTAATCCCTTAGTGGGGCTTTTGATTCATCAGTGACTTGGAAGGTAACGTCATCTCCTGATTCACAGTGAGTTACTGTCTATAACACCAAACGCCACCCTCCCAGCTCCTTGGCTTTCTCCCTTCGGGGAGCCGGCACAGTCAGATGCTCGATAATGAAGTCACGGGAACTGGTGGGGGACCGATAGCAATGGCGATCCGAGAGGCAAACTCCAGCTTCCAGTAGCAGTTGCAAAATCAGATTTCGAAAGATTTCATTGGTAGGACATTTTTTGAAACCAATCTATAATAACAATACTAGCTAATATTTATAGAAGGCTTTTTATGTGCCAGTAGCTTTGATAAGCATTTATATACATTTTCACGTTTCATCCTCATAATATCACCATGGCTTAAGTATTCTCATTGTTGCCATTTTATGATGATGAGGCTGAGGGGGGTTAAGCAATTTGTTCAAATTGAATCAGCTAATAAGCGGCAGAGCCCAGAAGGGGATCCAGGGCCGTGAAATCTAAGGCCTGAGCTCTGAACCGCCGAGACAGCTGGCGTTTTTGTTCTGATAATGTATCTCTCTCTGACACCCTTCCTCGCCACCGGAATAGAGTTTGAACAACACTTAAGATTTACTTAAGCCAAAGGTTTGATCAAATTACGAATTGAACTTAGTCAGATTACTTTTGTGTGTAGGCGTAACCTATAGTAAAGCATTGGAAGTTCCTTCTCTGGTTGGTCTGACTGGCATACAAACTGCAAAACGTATGGCTGTAAAGTAGTTTGGATTTCAACTCAATAAATGGGAGAAAAAAAAGTGGAGCAGTTTTGACATTTACATTGTGAATATATCCTCTCTGAGCTTCCATCATTTAACCAGATTGATACTTTACAGTGTTCACTGGTAACCCATTGGCGTCACTACAATTTTAACACATATATGTATTTCAGTCATGTTTAAACGGCATATCACAGAAAGTCAGCTGAATTTTGATTTTTTAAAAAAATATAGACATGAGCCCTGGCTGGTGTGGTTCAGTGGATTGAGTGCCGGCCTGCGAACCAAGGGGTTGCAGGTTCGATTCCCAGTCAGGGCACATGCCCGGGTTGCAGGCCAGGTCCCCGGTAGGGGGCGTGCAAGAGGCAACCACACATTGTTGCTTCTGTCCCTCTCTTTCTCTCTCCCTTCCCCTCTCTCTAAAAATAAATAAATAAAATATTTAAAAATATATAGAGAGACATGACCAAAATGGTTTTCCGGGTTTAAGTGAGAACATCTTCCCTGCCAAAATAGCACTTTGATTAGATTCATTCCTAGAACTGCATTACTAACACATGGAAATGGTATAAATTTCTTGCTAAACCATCTGCAGATGGTGGATTTCCCACCCCCACCCCCTCAGTAAACAACCAGGGGCTGTGATAGCGCCCTTCAGAACAAATGGCATTTCATTCGCAGCCTCTTCATATTTTGCATAGCAATGTCCTGCTCATTGAAATGGGTCCCTAGTTTTTGAAAAGAAAGGCTGTTTAACATTGGTGGCTGCATCTTGAAAACTGAGAGCTTGCCTCATGGTGAAAGATGGACTGTTTTCTATCCCGTCCTGTTCATTTTGAGGGCAGAAGGACCAGGGGATGAAAGGAAGTAGCAGGAAAGGGAAAGGACGCCAGCTATAATTTTAGAACGGGTCCCACCCCTTGTGCTTACAGACCCGTGGTGCCTGAGTCCTCCTGGTGGGCTGAGAGTTGGCAGCTAAAAAGAGATATGGTGGGGGGCACCCCTGTTCTTTCTACCTGGGGCCTGTGGTCCACACTCCTGCCCCTTCGAATGCAAACACACAGGGGCTTCACTGGGCCTAGCCTTGGCCCCTGGAGCCCATCCATGGAGGGCCAGGTTTTTACCCTGCCTCTCACTCTGACTGTGGGGATGGGGGCGGGAAGGGAGGCAGGAGGAAAGGGGAAGCACTTGAAGGGATGTCACCTCCTGGGGAGAAGCATACTTTCTAACACTAATGTAAATACGATTTATGCAGCTCCCACAGCCAGACTCCTTTCATTTCCCTGCCTCAGAACACAGGCCGAGGTCCTTACTTATCTTCCATCCCAGAAGGGGACCGTGATCCGGGCTGGTGCTGCTCCAGCATCTGAAATACAAACCACAGCCTTGAGATGGTGCCAAGGCAGCCAATTAAGAAGGTGTTGACGACACTTCCCAGGAACATTTTTCTAGATGTTTAACTTTGACCGAAAGTTTAAGCTCCTAATAAACCCCAGGAACTTCACATTTTCCAGGGAATATTGCCTGGGCTTTTAAGAACTTCCAAGAAACGCCGATTCTCAGAAGACTTTGCAGCTTTCAAGCTCACCCACCCATTCAGGAGCTTTCTGGAAAAACCAAAGGCAAATGAAAACAGTGCTTTATCACACGCCCTGAGAGATTTAGACAACTGAAGTCTGATAAGAAACCTGGCACCAACTAGGCCACTGCATTGGCCTTAGGAAGTGAGGCCCTGCCCCTCAGCTCCACCCTTGGTCCTTGGGTGTGACAGGGTTGGCTGGCAACAATGTCTGTCAACTCAAGTTGCTGATTGGTGCTGGCCAGACCTCGCTTCCTTCATCTGGGTTTTCTTAGCGTCCTTACTCAGATTAATGTTTTATTCAAAATTACCACAACATCCCTGAGCCCCGTAGCTCAATTGGTTGAGCATGGTCCTATAAAATGAAAGGTTGGTGGTTCAATTCCCTGTCAGGACACATGCCTGGGTTTCGGGCCTGGTCCCCGATCAGGGTGTGTGTGAGAGGCAATTGATTGATGTTTCTTTCACACACCAATGTTTCTCTCTCTCTCTCTCTCCTCCTTTTCTCCCTTTCTAAGAATAAATAAATACAATCTTTTTAAAAATTCATGAATCAGAGATGGGACTTGAACCCAGGAGTTCTGATCTACACTTGGAGATTCCCAAAGTGTGAGCAAGACAGTATCTTGGCCAGGTGTCAAGGAGGGTCCTGCTGCTCGCAGCATCAATCCTCCAGGATCCTGGGGAGGTGAGGAGCAAGAGGAGGAGGCACATGGGGGTCTTGGACAGCAGCTTTTTATCAATGGGCACAGAGGTATTTCAATACTTTTGCAACTGGTGCCACCAACCTGGTGCATAATGGCTGAAATTGAGCCCCATTCATAATGCACTAATTGAGGTACAGAGCAGTGGGAGAAAGGTGGGAGGAATCAACGCTGCTTGGATGGGAAGTGGTAGCATTGGCAAGATGTTTATCAGCCCATCTAAGGGTGGGGAAAAGGCAAGGTCATTTCAGGGAGGCTGGAGGTCTGCAAACTGTTTGCTGTGGCCAGATGAGGGTGTGGGGGTCAGGAGTTAGGAAGGTAGGGACGGAGAAAATTTACAATGAGACGGGAGGGACACACAGAGACCGGGCACAGGACAACTTGACTAGGGAATTCTGATAAACCATTTTTTTTGCTTTGGACATGTGGACACTCACGGGTTGTTTCTTGACTCTAAAACACAAATTATTAAACTTTCAAATAAAAATTTTAGCCAAGTATTGTGTATAACAGACATCTTCATCCCACCAAGACCTCCATTGCTTTCTTGATGCCTCATGGTCCCACTGAGGCACAGGGTCCTGCTGGCCACTCCCCAATGACCTTGTCTTACAACTGCAACTCACCTTTCAACAATCTAGCTGGAATGGGATCCCTTTTAAAATCTGACTCATGCCTCCATATTCCCAGGCCCCTCTCTAGTGGCTGGACGCTGCTCCCCTTCCCGACCACGAATTGTGCATTTTCTGTGAATAAAGTTATTATTCAGAACCATGCTACAATCTCCCATCTGCTTATAATATCTTTCTGGATTCTGACTGCCTCAGTCCACGTTTTGAGTTGGGTCCCCTTATAGACCAACACCTGCAGAAAGTGCACCGGAAGTCAATATGGGTTCTGTAGAATGTGCTTCCTGCCATTCCCCTCAGGGGCCAGGGCTGCACACAGGAAAGTTTCTCCAGCCCTCCATTCCTGTCCCACTCAGCTCCAAATATCCCACATGTCCTACCCTTCCCCACTCTTATTAATGAAGGCTCCTCTAAATTGCCTTGGAAATGGATAAGCTTACCCAGATTAATGGTTCTCATCTGCAGCCACTGTAATTCGAGATTATCTTTGGTAAGATAATCTTGTTCAGCATAGAAACAAAATTTCACTCACTTGCGTTCTCACACCGGGGCCAGTCCAGCTTCTAAATCAAACCCAGCCCGACCCCGACCCAGTCTGGCTTCTCCATTGGATCCAGTCCAACTCCAGCGGAGTTTCTGGACTCAGTCCTGTAAAAGAAAAGTTCAGATAAAGTCTGCAAACTCATGACACTAAAGCCGCAAAGCTAGGATCCCAGAGGGACTTACCCACCAGTACCCAAGGCAACGAGGAAGCAGAGAGCTCCGTAGGCTGAACAGAGATACGTGTGGGTGGCTCAGTTGGTTGGAGCATCATCCTGTACACCAGAAGGCTGAGGGTTCAGTTTCAGTCAGGGCACATGCATGCCTAGGTTATGGGGTTTGATCCCTGATTGGGGCTTGTACGGGAGGCAACTGATCAATGTTTCTCTCTCTCTCCCTCCCTTCCTCTCTCTCTAAAATCAATAAACATATCCTTGGGTGAGGATTAAAAAATAAAAAATAAACTGCAGCATATTAAAATTTTTATGAGTTTATTTGAGCAAAAATCAATTCTTATTGGGCAACATTCCATCTAGCAGATGAAAAGGAACTCCGAGGACCTGCACAAAATGAAAGACTTTTAGGCAGAAGGGAGTGAAAACAAAGAAAATAAACTTATAAAAAAGTGGGTTGGTCATTGCAAAGTCACTGTCCTTTAGGGGCTGACAGGCGTCCATCAGGCAGGTGACCTCACTACGGCTGGTCAGGGGATCCCTGATTAACTGGTGTAAGATTCCATTTCCAGGAGAACCAAAACTGTAATTCAGTCTTGGTTTGATAACATGGGGCTTAACATAAGTGACTCCATTTTGGGTCTGTTGTCTTATTTTAACTGTTGTTAAATATGATTGTTTTGGGGGCAGTAAATTTTTGGCTCCATTGTAGTCCTATAAATAATTTTTCATTTCCTCGAATGCCCTTTCCAAACATCTGTTGGTTTATTTTTCTGGGCACAGAAAATTATGACCAGTTTAGTAGCTGCTCAATACAGATTGGGATTTGTTCGTCAGAGAATGGAGGAAGTTAGAGCTTTTCAGAGCTAAGCAGTGAGTAGATCAAAGGAAATCCTTATTTCATATAATCTAGGGTGTGACTTATCTTTAAATATCAGAAAATGGACTTTTAGAATTCGGGTTTTCATCATAAAAATGGTTTCTTGCTTCTGAAAAAACAAGTTGCTCAGCCACAACCAGCATTTGTGCCAAGAAATGGGGTGGGATGTGAGTAGTCAGGCCTGTGACCTTTCTTTTCCTTTCTAGTGAGACTCATTCATTTGTTCAATGACTATGTTTTAATGTCTTATCTGTGCCAGGCATGTGCTAAATGCTGGGGATATATTGGTGAGTGAGGACAGGCGAGTCCCTGTCCTCATATAGCCTGTCTGGGAAGAGAGACAGTTATGTGAGCAATTACCTTACTAAGGGCACAGACACAGAGGGAGGGGGGCAGATGGAGGGACGCAGCCTGGTCTAGGCGGCCCAGGAGAGCTCTGTAAGTGAGCACCTGGGGGAAAGCAGAAGTGAACGAGGGAGGTCTGGGCAGTGGAACAGCGCGGAATGAGGAAAGGAGATGAGGACAGGTCAGAGTTTGTCCTGCACTCTACGATGACAGGCAGCCGCTGCAGGATTTAGCCTGGCTGTTGGATTTGTGTTTTTGAAGATTCTGAGAGTTTTTCTGCAAAGGCTGTGTTCTCTCTCTCTTCCCCTCTCTCTTTCTCTCTCTTGTAAGGAAGGAACAATACATAAGTGTGCACAGGACATCATCTCTGAAAAGACACATAAAACGGGACAACAGTCATCTCCCGGCAGTGAGAGATGGCATGAGGGACAGAAGTGGAAGGAAACTGAGTTTCCACTGTGCACCCTTTCACATCTAGTGAATTATGTGACTACATTATCCAATTTAAAAATGTTTTAAAATCTGAACATCGAAGAATACCTTAAAGGGGACAGAACCCTGTTCCCAAGGTAATAGAGGAACCCCTTGCCATTTTCTCTGGGCATTTGATGATCGAAACACTTTCTGTGACAGTTTCAGGGCTAAGAAGTCAAGCATCTAAAATTCATTCTAACAATGAGCGAAGTCCATGTTCCTAGAATGCTGCCCTGCTACCCTGAGCCCACCTTCACTTTCACTGATGCTCATTCTTTCTCTGTGATAAAGAGTGAGCCTCTTCCTCTCCCAGCCTTTCAAACCTCTGCAGGGGCTATGGTGGACCTCCTCAGTCGGAGGTCGCAGCAGGTGTTGGGGCAGGCAGGCAACGTAAGTGAATAAAGTAGGCCTAGCTTAGCCAACACAGGCGGTGCATCCCCGCCCCTGCCCACCCCTCAGAGACAAGGACAGGATGGGGCATGGTGAGCGCTCTGCCCAGGGGCCAGAGAGAAGCAGCGATTATTCTTCCCCAAGGAAGTCTTGCCATGGAGGAAAGAGACCAGGCATGGCCATATCTTCCCAGGGATGTTGGAAACTGATCTTTTATTTTAAATAGCTCAATTTTAATATGTTAGCATCTAAATTAATGTAATAAAACAGCAGTTGGGAGGAGGGGTAGAGGAATTGTGTTCCTCTACTCTCACTCCTCTGGGCTAGGTTTCGGTAATGGCTCTGCCCCTCCACATGTGCTCATGGCTGTTGCCTGTGGTTCATGCCCATGGCTACACCTCTCACCCAGTCCCAGTAACGACTGCCCCCTTCGCCTCTTCTGTCCTAGGGGCGGTACTAGTATCCCACCATGCCTAGCCCTGGTTTCCTTATCATTGCCCACACCTCACGTGCGGTCTCTTCATTAAATTCTCTTTAATTCTCTTCATCTCTTCCCTGCGGGACACTGCCTGAATGTGCCCTTGCCGTGGACACTCACTGTTTCCAGACATAATGGTTTTGGTTTCAACCTCAGAGCCAGGATGAAACGGGATCTAGATGTGGCCAGTCAGGGCACTGAATCACCTAAGCCCCAGTCATTGGTTCTGGAATGTTCATGTAAAGTTGTTCCAATGGCAGGGGATAATAGCAGTATGTAGAAGCTACCAAGAAGTGTTGTCTATTCCCCTGGATATGAGCCTGGGAGAGTATGAATTTGGAGCTTCCTGTAGCTATTTCGTGAAGTATAAGAGCAAAGCCTAGAGGCGATCTTTTTTGAGTTGCTGGAACTAAACCAACTTTTCAATGGTTTTTGGTTTTTTATCAATGAGACAATAAATTTTCTTTTTTTTTTTTTTTGTCTTCAGCCAGTTTGACCTTAAGTTTCTGCCACTTGCATCCAAAAGCATAACTTACTAACAAAAGACAAAAAACAAACCTATTAGCACTTTGCACAAATTTCATTCTGCTCACTGAAGCGGGAAACCAGCCCCGTTTCATCTTTGGACCAGCTACACACTAATACAGTGTAGTTAAATCCACACGGGCGTCAGCAGAGACAGAAGCTGGAGAGTTGGTTTGGCGTCCACCAACTTCCAAAGGGAAGCAGCCATGATGCAGCAGCATCTTTGCAGTTCTGGCCTCCCATGCCAGGAAAAGAAACAGCTCCCAACCCATCACCTACCCTCTTTGACACCTGACAATAGCCAAGAGAGAAAAATCTTCATCTGAATGAGTGGGGAGATGGGCGCTGTTGTTGGCAAGACAAGGAGTTGAAGCCTGATGTTTATCTACTGTTGTAAATAAAGTATGACTTCGTGCCATTATCCAAAATAGAGACAACTGCGCATAATAAACAGTAATTCTCAAAGAGATCATCTAACAAAGAACCTAAATAACAAGTAACCTTTGTGGACTCCAAGGATGCCAATTATACCAGGCGTTATTTTATCCATTAATTCTTTAAGGAATTTGCCGAGCAAATGCCAACCCGGTGCAGTAGGGGGACGGCAAGTAGTTTCCATTCCTTGTACCACTTGCCGCGGTGGTTGCTCAGTGGGCTGTGCTGGGAAAGACTGTGAGGCCAAATCTGGGTTCAACAAAAATGAATAGCATCGTTAATTAAAGGGGTCTTCTGTAGAAGGAAGGGATGCCCAAAGTATTTATCATCCCTGAAAGTTGAAAAGAGACTTGTCCAGAGTGAGGAGGAGTAGATTTGGGGTAAATCACTTCCAGTCTATGTGTCTTTATTTCCTCCGATTTGTAAAATGGGGGGAAATGATCTAAATAATTCGTAAGGTTCCTCCTTCATTTATTTATTTATTGTGTCTTATTGTATTATTTATTTATTTATCCATTCTGTCGCTTGTTGGCTTACGTGCAGCAGCTATGGTTGAAATTTGTTCTCGTGTTTGCAGTAATTTTCCATCTTATGAATGCGGTTCCCCCTAGCCTAGAAGCCAGGCCTCATTTTCCCAGACTCCTATGTAGCAAGAATGCAACCACGGAATCTAGGTCCACCAATCAGGCCCATCTGTTCTGAATTTGTTTGGAAGCTGGTGATGGCGAGAGGCAAGGTCTGCACGGAATCCGACTGGCAAGGATGAAGGCAGGGACATCGAGTATGTGGAAGCACAGCCGCAGAGGGTCTGGTGGTGAGGTCCAGCGCCTGGCCAGGATGGCAGCCCCCTGGGAAGGATGGGGGGTGGGACCGGCTCTGATGGCATCACTGGAGCGTCTCTGCAGCACAGGTGGTGACTCTGAGCTAGGCTGCCAGCTTTCAATCTTTCATCTCTGGGCCTCCTTTACTGACCTGTAAGCTGTTTGTTCTCCTTAAAATAAAATCCTTTTAGTGCTGAAATGAGCCAAAGTGGATTTCTTTGTTCTCCAGAAGTTCAGATACTTATGATCAAGGCTGAATGCCTTCAAACAGACGTTTTTTCTCCTTTAAAGATGGAAAATGTAATTCTCTTTTATGAATTATAAAGTGTATGCTTAGTTAATAACTTGCAAAATGTATTTTGTTGCAATTATCAGTAAGATAATTATTGCAGATAGGTAATATGAATCATAAAGGGAGGTTTTTCTCACTTTTATCTCTTCATTCTCAGTGCACTAGAGAAAATGTAATTCTTTTCAGTGTTTACGGTTCACGGTTTTACATTGAGAGAAGGACCCCTCTACTTAATCATTGCTAGTGTGATTTTTTATGAGTTTGCAGGAACACTTTGGTTAGGTTTCTATAGTTTAAGTAATTTTTTGAATTTTCTAATGATTAGAACTAAGTATCTTATGAGAGTGGATGCCCACAGCAAAGAAACTCACTTGATTGATTGCCTTTACGAGGGTTTCTTTTATAGGGCTGTCCAATCTTTTGGCATCTCTGAGCCACACTGGAAGAAGAAGAGTTGTCTCGGGCCACACATTAAATACACCGCGACACGTAATCACACACACACACACACACAAATCTCATAATGTTTTAAGTAAATTTATGATTTTGTGTTGGGCTACAGTCACTGCCATTCTGGACTGCATGCAACCTGCAGTCCACAGGTTGGACACCCCTGCAGGTTTAGAGAATTTGACATTTTTCACCCCAAACTCTGTGAACAAAAAGACCTCATTGCTTTATTTTATTTCATCCATTGAAATTTTACTTTAATCTCCAGCCTACCATATAGTTGAAAAACATGTTTTTAGTTGTCATGTCTCCAGGTGGGCTACAGGGGCCTCGCCTCCTTCATATTACCCACCGACAAACCACCCTCCCATTCTTCGAAACAGACAGTAGATATTTTTAAAATTTTTTAGGCAAAGGTGTTATTTACATGCAAAGTCAAGCTCCTTCTCTGGAATCTGCTTGTTGCTCTTAATTTCTTTCAGGATTGAAATTTGGAGCCTAAATATTAGTGGACCCTTTCTCTTCTTGTTCTTTCAATGCTTCCTCCCCTGGGGACTTAGGAAATTCCTAAGGTCTTATGGCAGAGCAGATACTTACTGGATACAACTCCTAATTCCAGCCACATAGAAAAGTAGGTATCAGATGGCCTCCCCACTTTAAACAGTTGCGATGTTGGACAAAATGTTTGAAGAAGTAGAATGTAAGCATTAGACAACAGGCAACAGAGGGGCATAGCCCTCGACAGAAGGAAAACACACAGGGTGTACTTTCCACTTATGCCCCTGAAAATTTCAATACCATGTGAAAAACAGTTTTGGCTGGAGAAATAGATGAAGTGGTTTTTCTAGGTAGAAATAAGATAGACCAGAATTCAGGGATGCTGAGGCTACTGAAATTTTCAGGTAGGGCACCTGAGAGGAGAGAGGCCCAAATTTATGAAGAGTGAGCTCCTGGAGTCTTGGCTGGGTTCTAAGGTGCACATATTCAGGGCGAGGGTTCAAGAGTTCTGACAGAGAATAACAACTTCTGAGGTGTAAGCTGAATAAGGATTCCGGACATATTTCAGCTGTAATAAACCACAGAGTAAAGATTTCACTAAAAAGCCATAGCAGTTAGTTGAGACTCCAGAATACCCGAACATCAGAAGGAGGGCTATTCTAGCCCAAAAGTAAGAACAACTTTAGACCTGACCTGGCAAAGCCTGAAACCAAACCCTGACAAAGCCCAAGCTGCAAATAAATGAACTGCCAGCCCGAGCAAAAGTCAGCTCATTAAAGGGAGGCCGTAAACCAAACTGTGTGCCAAAGGTCACGCACGTAGGCATAGAAAGCAGCAGAAAAATCTGTTCCATATTCGGGAGAAAAAAAGCTCAATAAAAACAGATCCAGAGTTTACAGAGATGTTGACCTTCATGGGCCAGTGCTTCAAAAAACTTTTATAAATATATTCAAGGATGTAGGAGAAAATATGGATATTATGTGTTAACAGGAGAGGAATCAAAGTAAGGAAATGGAAACCATACAGAGAAACAAATATAAAATCTGAGAGTGTGAAACAAAATATATGAAATTTAAAAAATTACTGAATGGGCTTAACAGATTTGATATTGCGGAAGTTCAGTAAACTTGAAGACAGGTAAAAAGAAATTATGCAAAATTTTTTAAAAATTAAAAAAATAAGCACAGTCTCAGGAGCCTGGAGGACCGTATCGAGAAGTCTAACATGCCTGTGGTCGCAGTCCCAGAAGAGGAGGGGAAGACTGGGGTTTTTAAAAGGATGTTTGAAGAAATAGTAACAAAAATTTTCTAAATTTGATGAAAAAAAAACACTTTGATGATTCAAAAATCTCAATAAATTCCAAGTATAGAAAATTATATCTCGTCGTGTTCTAGCACAATTGCTGAGAACAACAAAAAATTCTTAAAGGGGGCAGTATCACCTACATGAGAATAATGATTAGAATAAGGACTAACTTCTAATCAAAATCAGTGCAAACCAGAAGACAAGAGAATAGCATTTAAAGGGCAAAAGCTAGGGGGAAATTGTTGTCAACCTAAAATTCTATATCTAGCAAAAATATCCTTAAAATGAAATAAAAGGGAAAAAAATCCATATAAACAAATGCTGAAAGAATTCATTGCAACAGATTGCAGCCCAGGATATGTAAACAGAAGCTCATCAGGCTGAAATAAAATAATAACAGTCAGAAAGCTGGATCTACGTGGATGAATGAAGAGCACCGGAAATGGTGAATATGTGGGTAAAAAGAGAAGATATGTTTCTTGTTTATTAATTTATTTAAAAGACAATTGACCACTTCAAGTAGAACTAATAATGTATTGAGGGAGTTTATAACATGTCCATAAGTAAAATATATGGTAATAATAGCAGAAAGGACATGAGGAAGTGAAGTATATTGCATAAGTATACTGCATATAGGTGAGGTGGGATCATATTAATTCATAGTAGACTAAAACAAATTAACATTGTATATTTTAGTTCCTAAAAATAATAAAATATATATAGATAAAAGCCAATACTGGAGATAAAACGGAATACCAAGGCATAGTTGGGCAATGTACATGGAGGCGAGAAAGAAGGAACAGCAGAAAAAGGACAGGCCTGTCGAATGGAACACAACCAGAAACGCGATAGTCAAATCCAGTGGTATTGATAAGCATATTAAGTGTAAATGGAGTAAACACTATATTCAAAAGGTAGAGGTTGTCGAGTTGGATTAAATCAAGATACAACTATATGTTATTTATAAGAAAAACCCTTTAAACATAAAGGTAAAGATTGGTTAGAAGTAAAATTATGAAAAAAATATGTGCCATGCAGTTATTCAATATAGTAAAGCTAGAATGACCATATTAATATCAGACATGATAGATTTCAGAGCAAAGAATATTACTGGAAATAAACAGGAACATTTCTTAACAGGGTCAGCTTAGCAAGAATACATAATAATTCCAAATGTGTATGTCCCTAATAACAGAGTTTCAAAATACTTGAAGCGAAAATTGACAGAACTGAAGGACTCAGCAGACAAATCCACAATCATGGCTAGAATTTTTTAACACCTTTCTCTCAGTGCTTGAGAGAAAATTTACACACACACACACACACAAATTTAGTAAGGATCTAGAAGGTCTGAACAGCACCGTGTCTAATTGCCACTTATAGAGCAGTAGGCTCAGCAACTGCCGCACGCACATTCACCCATGGAACATGCACCGAGAAACAGCATATGCTGCCCCATTAAGCAAGTTTCAATAAACTTTATGGGGTTGAAACTATACAGACTTAGTTCTCTGATTACACAGAATTAAGTTACCAATCAATAACAAAAAGATATCTGAAAACTTTCCAAACCTTTAGAAATTAAGCAACCTACTTCTAAATAATCCATGGGTCAAAAAAATAAATCACAGGAAAAATTTTGAAATATTTCAAGCTGAATAATAATGAAAACACAACATATCAAAATGTATAGAATGTACCTAAAGCAGTGATTAGAAGGAAATTTATAGTTTTAAATGCTTCATTCGAAAAGATGTCATTTTAAAACTAGATATAGCTTCTACTCTAAAAAGCTAAAAAAAAAAGGGCAAATTAAACCCAAGGTAATCAGAGCAGTGCAAGTAAAAGCAGAAATCAGAGAGACTAGAGAACAATGATAAGACAAACAGTAGAGAAAAGAAAACATAATTTCCTTGAAAAGATTCATGAAATTGATATTCCTCTCCAAGACTGATCAAGAAACAAACCCACAAATTACCAAAAACAAGAATAAAAGAAAGAGCATCAGTTTGTATACTTCAGCCAGTAAAAGGATAATAAAGTATTGTAATAGTATGAAAATTTTTCTGCAAATGTATTTGACAACTTAGATGATAACAATAAATTTCTGGAAAGTGACCAATTCTGACACAAAAAAATTGAAAATTTGTATTCGTTCCATGGGTTAAAAAAAACTGAATTTGTAACTGAAACCTTCCCAATAACAAAATTCTAGGCCAGATTTGCTCCATTGGTGAATTCACAAGCATTAAAGAAGTAAAATATATCTTATACAAACTCTTTCAGAATATAGAAAAAAAGTAAATACTTTACAAATCATTTTACGAGGCCATCATAACCCTGATGCAAAAACAAGATAAGGACATTTTAAGAAACAAAAATTACAGGCCAATTTTCTTCATAAAAGTGGATGAAAAAATCCTTAAGAAAAAATTAGAAAATAAAATCCAGTAATATAGAAAATAAAATATCCTGACCTGAGAAAATGTAATCACCTTAATAAATGCAGAAAAAGCATATGGTAAAATTCAACACCCATTCATCCTGAAAACTCAAACTAAGAAGGAAAATTCAGCAATATGATAAAGACCTTTTATGAAAACCCTAACAACATTATGAATTGTTTATTAAAATGTTAACAAACTTATGGAGCAGCCTCAGACATAATATTCTCAATTTGAAGACTATGCTGTTAATTAATGTCCATTAACAGCAGAATTAAGACACACATTTTGGTTTATCCATACAAGGAAACACTTCTCATCAATAAAAAAGAATAAACCCCTGACATACATGACAACATTGATGAGGTAGAAAACATGATACATAGAAGATGCAAGACACAAAATTGTATATACTGTATGTTTCTGTTTATATGAAGTCCTAGAACATTCAAAAGTAATCTATATTAATAGACATCAAAATGGTGGTTTTCTCGAGGATACTGGGTATTAACTGAGAAAAACCCAGAAAATTTTCTGGGGTAAATAAATGTTCTATATCTGCATAGGTATGTGGAAATATGGATTATACAATTGTATGCATTTGTCAAAACTCACCAAACTGTATATTTAAGACCCATGTACTTCATTGTATAGTTTTCTAAGGTGACATGCAAATGGAAGGTTTTCTTGATATTTCTAACACACACGCATACATTCGCTTCTGAAGCCATCTCAAATCTATGTTCTCTTTAAGAAAACACCAATGTCTAGGTCACAACCCTGGAAACTGATTCAATTGAACCAGACATTGCTCTCTCTCTCTCTCCCTTTTTTTCTCTACAGGTACTTCTAATGTCCAGCCAAGATTGAGGATCATTGTTTTAGATATTGCCACTTACCTGAACTAGCACTTAATCCTCACTACTTAGGAACTCTTGGCTGAGTCCCTTCTAAGCTCCAATCACCAGAGAAACATGAACCACTCAGCATTTGAAACAGAATATGTAATGCAGGAAACTGGTTACCCAGGTGATGGAAAAACTGAGAAGCCAATAGAAGACGGTGAGGCAAAAGATTCGCAACAGCAGAAGGTCACTGGAAAAAAAATCAATGTCCCAGTTCAAGCACCGTACCAAGAGGAGCTCTGTTCCTCAACATGGGGTCAGGCTTTTTGTTCTATTCAGACCTTCGACGGATTGGATGAGGCCCACTCACATTAGGAAGCGTAATTTGCTTCAGTTAGTGTACTAATTCAAGTGTTAATCTCCTCCAGAATCATTTGCAGACCACCCAGAATAATGTTTGACTAAATGACTGTGTACCCAGTGGCTCATTCAAGTTGACGCACAAGATTAAACATCATGGTTTGTCCAGAGAAAAGCCTTGGAATGGCCCTTGAGTCCTTTCTCTCATACCCCAGATCAAATCAATGAGCAAGTCCCTATGGCTCTACATTAAAAATATAACCATAACTCGACCACATTTCATCATCTCTACAGCTACCACCCAGGTCCGGACCACCAGTATCTCATGTCCAGATGATTGTGATAACTGCCCCTCTGCTACTATTGCCCCGTGTCCCCTTCTCTATCTCTTCATAATACGCAGACTGATGCAATAAAAATGTGTCAGCTCCTGTCACTCCAGCCTAAAATACGCTAATGACTTCTCAGACCATTTTAAAAATAAAAATGTCACCCTACTGCCTCACTCACCCTATCTCCTCCCACTCTCCACTGCGCTCGTGCCACTTCATCACTCTGGCCTTTTCGCTCAATCATGCCCAGCACATTAATCTCAGAGCCTTTGCACATGCTTTTCCTTCTGTTTCAAAGGCTTCTCCCCAGATATTCTCGTGCCTCGCCACTCTTTCACCTTGTGTAGCTCTGTGCTCAGCTCAAAGGAAACCTTATTGAAAATAACACATTCCATTTCCCATCCCCCCTTCACCACTGTTTATTTACATTCTCTTCATTATTCTTCTTTAACAAAACTTATTATGACTGGTATCTAGAACAGTGCAGGACACATAGAAAACACGCATCAATATTTAACGAATAAATTATTTAACAACAAATCAAAGCTGTTGGCTTAACCATTCTGCAAAATGGTTACCATAACAAGGAGCTGGCCTGAAGCAATAGCTCCTACACAGAGATCCATAATCATAGAATTTCCCTTGAGGTAGCAAATTACTATCCTCTACACGACTATACACCAGAATACAATTTACTAATTTTCTTATCTTCCAGTGTTCTTGGAATCAAGACATTAGTAAAGCCTCAATCCAGAGAGAGAGAGAACGAGAGAGAGAGAGAGAGAGAGAGAGAGAGAGGAGAGAAAGAGAAAAAATGATCTCTAAATACCAGTGTGTAAATTGCTGGTATCTACTTCTCAACCCTGAGGGCACCGCAGTCAGTGGAAGCTGTGGGATGAGTCAGCAACCGTGCACAGTTGAAGCAGATGGGTAATGAAGGGCTGTTCCTTCATATCCCCACTGAGCTTGAAGGAGGTGCCTTTATATGCACCTTTATTAGATACGGCAATAGCAGCTGTTGTTTCATGAACCTCTACCTGC
Source organism: Mormoops blainvillei (assembly GCA_004026545.1). Lineage (NCBI taxonomy): Eukaryota > Metazoa > Chordata > Mammalia > Chiroptera > Mormoopidae > Mormoops > Mormoops blainvillei. The sequence continues at coordinate 106,830 of PVJD01004648.1, forward strand.
TAGCAAGGTACTGTGCTGAGTGCTTTACTTTAACTCATTTAATCCTTAGGTGCGATATGGCATTTCTTTTATAGGGTATGAGACTGAAACACGTTATGTCCCTTTAAATATAATGAAGTCACATGATCATATCAATATATGCAAAAATGCATTTGACAAATTCCAGCATTCATTTATAATACAAATTCTCAGCAAAGTGGGAATAGGTAGAACACACCTCAACATAATAGAGGCCATATGTGACAAATTCACAGTTAACATCAAACTCAATGGGAAAAATCTAAAAGCATTTTCCTTAAGATCATGAACAAGACAAGGATGTTCATTTTTACCACCATTATTCAACATAGGACTGGAAATCCTAGCCACAGCAACCGGACAAGAAGAAGAAATAAAAGGCATCCAAATTGGAAAGGAAGAAGTAAAACTGTCATTATTTGCAAATGACATAATACAATGTTACATATACAGAACCCTAAAGAACTCACAAAAAACTATTAAAGCTGATAAATTCAGTAAAGTAACAGGGTACAAAATTAATATTCAGATGTTGATTGCATTTTTATATAACACTAAGTTACCATCAAGAGAAGTCAAAAAACAATCCCATTTATAGTTGACTAAAAAAAAAATGACCTAGGAAGAAATTTAACAAAGGAGGTAAGAAACCTGTACTTAGAAAATTGAACATTTGACATTGAAGAAAAAAATGGAAGAAGATACAAATAAATGGAAGCATATACCATGCTCATGGATTTGAAGAATTAACATTGTTAAATGTCCATACTACACACAGAAATCTATAGATTCAGTGCAATCCCTATCCAAATACCAAACTAGAACAAATAATCATAAAATTTATATTTTATTATTTGGAACCACAAAAGACCCTGAATAGCCACAGTTCTTGAGAAAGAAGAACAAAGTTGTAGGTATAGTGCTACCTGATATCAAACTGTACTACAAGGCTACAGTAAATCAAAGCAGTATGATATTGGCATAAAAACAGACACATAGAATAGAGAGCCCAGAAATAAAGCCATGCCCATATTGTCAATTAATCTATGACAAAGGAGGAAAATATATACAATGCAGTAAAGACAGTCTCTTCAATAAATGGCATTAGGAAATCTAGACAGATACATGAAAAAAAAAAAGAAAGAAAGAAAAGAAACTAGACCATTTTCTTACACCATATATAAGAACACACCTAAAATGGATTAAAGACTAAAATGTGACACCTGAAACCATAAAACTCCCAGAAGAAAACATAGGCAGTAAAGTGTCTGGCATTGCTTTTAGTAATTTTTTTTTGTATATTTCTCCTTCAGTCAAAAGACACAGAAGGAAAAAGAAATGAATGGAACTATAGCAAATTAAAAAGTATTTGCTCAGCAGAGAAAACCATCGCCAAAACAAAAAGACAACCTACCAATAGGAGAAAGTATTTGCCAATGATGCATCTAATAAGAGGTTAATATCCAAAATTTATAAAGAACTCATACAGCTTAACACCTCCCCAGTCCAATTTAAAATGGTAGAAGACCTGAATAGACACTTCTCCAAAGAGGACATACAGATGACACATACATATGAGAAGATGCTCACCATCACAAACCATTACGGAAAGGCAAATTGAAACCACAGTGAGATAGAAATTCACACCTGTCAGTCTGGCTGTCATCGATGAGTCAGCACACAATAACTATTGGGAAGGATGCGGAGAAAAGTGAACCCTAGTACACTGTTGGTGGGATTGCAAATTGGTGCAGCCACTGTGGAAAGCAGTATAAAGTTCTCTCAAAAAGTGAAAAATGGAACTGCCTTATGACCCAACAATTCCACTCCTGGGTATTTATTCAAAGAAATTCAAAACACTAATTTGAAAGGAAAAATGAACCCCTACGTTCGTTGCAGCATTTTTTACAATAGCCAAGATATGGAAGCAACCTGAGTATCTGTTCATCAGTAGATGAGTGGATAAAGAAGGTGTGGTACATATACGTACACAACGAAATATTACTCAGCCATAAAAATAATGAAATCTTACTATTTGCAACAACATGAATGACCTTAGAGGATATGATGCTAATTAGAAAGAGAAAAACAAATACACATGATTTCACTTATATGTGGAATCTAAAAAACAAAATAAATGAACAAACAAAACAGAAAGAAATTCAGAGAACAAATTGATGAGTGCCAGATACATGTGGGGGTTGGAGAGCTGAGTGAACAAGGGTAAGAGATTAAGAAGCACAGATTGGTAGTTACAACGTAGTCACGGGGACGTAAAGTACAGCATATGGAATATAGTCAATAATAGTGTAATAACTACAGATGGTGTGGGGGGGGTGTGAGACTTAACGGGAGGATCACTTCCCAAGGCATATAAATGTCTAATCACTGTGCTGTACACCTGAAACTAACATAACATTCAATGTCAATTACCATTGAAAAAAAAGTCATGCCCCTTGCTTGGGCCACATAGCAAAGAATGTGAAAATAGGATTCCAGCCTAAACCTATGCAATTTCATAACCCACGGAGCTCATGGGAGTGGCTCTTTTCCAAAATATAAGGCAATTTCGCCTCGTTTTATAACTTCACTTCTTGAGGATGCCATGGTCTTTGATGTCTTTTGTCCTGGGCCTTTTTATCGATATTGCTGGGGACCCCCCCCTCAGGATTTATCACCTACCAAGAGAGAAGATAGGTGCAGTCAGCCCGGTGGAACCCTAACAGTCTCAGTTGGCTCCATAATGGTGACCTCGTACCATGTGATTTGTGGTATATGGGATGTATGACATGGACATTAGAGACTATGTTGTAGCAGACTGTGATATTGGAAGTTCAAGTTAAAGGTGTAAACTCACATAACAATTCTTTACAAGCTAGGCCTCCTTTCCACATTTAGATGTCTTTTCATAATTTTCTCCTCATTTGGCCCCCCCTTCATTATCTCAGTAACTTAATAACATCTTAAGTGTGCAGGGAGGCCATGATGAGGAGAGATGGACTCAACAAGGATGAAAAATGTGACCTCTGCCCCAGTAGGGGATATTTGTCCATATTAGATAAGTCTCACCTGGTATCCTACCTCTTTAAGTTTTCTCAGCCTCTTGACATCTGAGGCTCCAGGTGTCTCAGCTGCAGGGACATTACTTAAATAGTCAATATTTAGCCAACTCCAAAATGTACATAAATCCTAAAGGTTCCAACTTCGTCTGTGTGACCATACCACAATGACAAATGGAGGCTACACACGTTTTAGATGAAAGGGTATTGGGGTTCCTAGCGAATGATGAAGCACCTTCTAGGGGACCAAAGGAAGGCCAAGTGGGGTTAGTTACACACCTCAGCCCTATCAACCGGCTCCATTTTCCCTCCAGGAACTCCACTTTTAAAGTTTCCACAATAGTTACTTTCTTCTGATCTTTTTGCGGGTTACATAGTAATCATTTCCTCCCCCCATAACTGAACAGTGGAATCTGGTTGTGATTTCTTCCTAGTTCTAGCTAATAGCCTCTACTGATGGTTGCTAGGCTGCTGTGGTGCAGTCTTTTGGTTTTTGATAGAGATACCGTGGCAGGCAGCGTCTTTCTATTTTCTAGAGGGAGCTGAGTTTGCTTACGCTTCCCCCCAGATTTGAGGTGATCTGTTCTCAGCTTTAATTGTTGCATTCATGAAGTCTTGCCATAATCATTTCTTTAAACTCTGTACAATTCAGAGATATTTGACCCTAGCAGCCGCCAAAGTTCTGGCTCATGCTTTATTCATTCCCCAGTCTGAGGCTCCTGGCTGCCTTTCCCGTTCATCTGCAAGGACTGGCTTGCCAAAATGCCACGGTCTATTTCAAGGATTTTTTGTTTTTAGTTTCTTTTCAAGTTTCATGTTAACCTGCTCCTTGGTCAGTTTCATTGCTTCCCTTTATCTGACGATTATAAATTTTTAACTTCCTACTTGTTGGAAGCTTGCTATCTCAGGACCATCGCAGTTCATGTAGAAATCAGACATTGGCTTGGTGCTTTGGTGTGCTTCTCATAAATACTTCTGTTATAGTTTCCCTCCCCTCAATGACCCCCTCAGATGATGTCATATTTGGGCTGCTTGTCCCAAGAAATGGGAGAGGTTGGATATGATCACACTAAGCAAGCATCCCTAGGCCACGTTGAATTGGAGAGTGACAGAATCTTAAAGCTGGGACGGTGCCCAAAGGTTGGTAAGTTCAACCTCCCTCCCCATGCGAGAATTATTCCACAGCATACAAATTTCCTCCTCTGCTTGAGTCCTTTCAAGCAGGGAGAATTCATTAGTTGGCTAGGTAAATTGCTCCCTTGTTTCCAGTTTTGATTACTGAAATTATTTCTTTCTTTCATTGAACTGAATTCTACCTCCCTATAACTTCCTCCCATTAGTTCTAGATCTGCCCTCTGGAGTGAGGCAAAATAAGTAGATTTAATCTTTTAATAATATAATAGAAACTGATACCATATACCTAGTACTTGCTGGGTACTGTGCCAAGTGTCTTATAACCCATAACAATCAGGGTTCTTCAGCTGCAAGCAATAGAAACCAACTCTGGCTAACTGTGTTAGCTCTCTTTTGCTACATAATAAATCACCCCAAAATGTGTGGCTTAAAAAAAGCCAAACATTTATCATCTCACCATTTCTGTAGCTCAGGAATTTGTGAGCAACTTTATGGGTGATTCTGGGCTAAGGTTTCTCATCACATTGCTGTCAGGACGTCAACTGGGGCCTCGGTCATCTGAAGTCATCGTTTGAGTGGGACTAAGGTATCCATGTCTAAGGTCCCTCGTGTGACCGATGGCAGGAGTCCCCAGTCCTTTGCCAGCAGGACCTCTTGATAGAGCAAGGGTCCCCAGCCCCTGGGCCGTGGACCAGTACTGGTACGTGGCCTGCTAGGAACCAGGCCACAAGGGGAGGAAAGCCCGCTTGAGCTCTGCCTCCTCTCTCTGCTTCCCACCCCACCTCCCACTGCCAGCAGGAGGTCAGCAGCGAGCTAGAGGAGCTCACCTGATCTCACCTGGTGACCGCTCTCCACGCCTGAGCTCTGCCTCCACCCTCTGCCCCTCGCCCCCTGCCCCAGGTCTGTGGGAAAACCAGCCCCTGGTGCCAAAAATGTTGGAGGCCGCTGCCATAGAGTGTTTCAAACATGGTAGCTGGTTTTCCTGGAGTGACTTGACTTGAGAGAGAAAGAAGCCCTAGTGCCTGTTGTGACCTAATCTCCGACGTCACTGATAAATTTTAATATCCGTATTTTATTTTGACAGTAAATAGGAGGCTTCAAGGTCAGAGTCAAACTTGATCATTTAGTTACAGAATATCTTTGTGGCAGCTCCCCTTTCCCGAGGTCCCCCTTGGGGCTGATTACACCGTGAGAGCCAGGCGTCTCCTGCGCACGTTGGGGGTGTGTATACCACCAGACAGGAGCTCTGAAGTTACGAATCTCAAAGCTTATACAGAAACTGGAACATCAACCCCTCTCTCCTCCCCAGAAAGGGGGAGAGCACTTAGAATGTAAAGGCATCTTTTTCTCAGGAGGAAGGGAAGGTCTCTAACCTAAGAATGTAAGCATCCCGCTTCAGGAAGAAATGAAAGGTTTTAGTATCCTTCGAAATAAGAAGACAGGTGGCTTATGGCTGTCTCCCTTAGAACAGGAAGAGCAAATGGCTCTGGAGGAAAAAAAAATGTTCTCTATCTTTACAGCCCTCCTAAATTACAGGGTCTCGAATTCAGGCAGGATTAGAAGTCAGGTCAGGCTCTGGCTGGCACTGGGATGCTTAGGGCTGAGTCTGGGGGTGCCAGAGCTGTAGTGCCCGAAGCCAGGTGGGAGCAGGCCCACAGCAAGGGCGGTCTTTAAGCATTTGGGGTTAGTTCGCACAGAATCCGATACTCATATTCTTTACCATTCAGTGGCCTTTGTGCAGGCACTCTGTTTCATCAAAGGCCCTCTGACGGTGTGGATGTAATGCTCCAGGCATAGTCTGTCCTGTGCAGAAAACAGTGGGGACATTAAATAATTCAGAACTATGCCTGGCGTGCTTGTTTGTGGGAGAAATCAAACAAAAGGAGGTTGTCAGGACAAGAGTTCAGGTGAGGATTGAGAAATGTCGCTGGAATTCACAGGAACACATCCAGTTTAGATAAGTTCACCATTTATTGGATCCTTTTAGGTCCCTGGACCACCAAATTAGTTTGGGGGATACAGACATGAGCACCACACATATTTCTTGCCAACTGAGGAACTCCCTTCCCTGATTCTCAGCTCCTTCCAACAGCTTCTCCACCAGCGCAGCCACATCAGTTTCTTATGTGCACTTGGAATTCATCCACTCTTCTCACTCTCCACTGTCACTTCCATGCCAAAGCCAGGTCATCAGTCACCTGGAAGACCTGGCAGGTCTCCCCTCATAAACTCCTGTTTCCCTCCAGCTCTGTACTCCCCACAGCGTACTTTGAAAAACTTACCTCAGATTTTGTACATAATGTCAATAAAAAGTTACTCCCCTGTTTCATTCTTCCCTCGCTATTTAATGAGCAAAATTCAAACTCCTCACCAGGGACCCCAAGGCTCTGTGGGATCCGTTGCTTGCCTCTGGGAAATCATCTCTTTCCATCTGTCCCTCACTCATTGCGTCTCAACCAAGTTAGCTCCCAGTGCTTGGAGTTCTCAGGCATTATACATCTTTCATGCCTCGGGACCCCTGAGCGTGCCAGCTCCCAGGCAGGAGACTCTTTTTGTGTTCCCATCACCACTCAAAGACACGCCTTTGCCTTGTTCTTTGCATGATCAGGTTTGTTTCATTTTCCAGGTTTTTCTCAGCTGTCCTGATCTACAGCATCTTACTTCCCAACCACGGCACCGTTTGTTTTCCACCAGAGAATGCATCCAATGTTGTAAGTATATAGTGTTTACTTCTTTATAAGCTGTCTCTTTCCGCCAGACTAAAAGTGTCTTGGGAGAAGAGACTGTACTTTGTCCTACCTGGTCAACAATAGCAGTCTCTAGACAAATAGTAGTTAAATGGATGTTTATTTAAATTATCATCTACATAATTTACAGAACAGGTTATTAGGAAACACGAGACCCTGCTAAGTTTTTGTGGGGATTAAATATGCTATTGTGAAGAATAAATGAGCTCTGCGAAAGCATTTAATATACTGTGTGTCCTCCCTCCCTTTGGGGGCTAAGAAAAACATGGAACTCTCTTGACTACAATCTTTCCTGCCCACCCTCTCTCCCCATGAAGGTTGACTGTGAAGAGATTTTCCCTGTCTAAATAATCTCTTTCCCTGGAAAGACATGGATTATAGAAGAAAGTTTTCTTGATGACCTTTTAAAACCACCTGTAAGGAGCATTGCTCTGCAAATGTGTTTAAGCCTCCTTATAACTGTGAGAGATTCCTAGACAAATTTACCTTCTGGAATTTCTAATTCACTCTCAAAAAGAGACCATACCTGAAGTAAATTTGGAAATGATAACACAACTAGCAATTAAAGCACTAAGCACTTCACCTGCCTCACCTCAAGAAGCTGAGGGAGAACGTGCTGTGATCACCCCGCTTTACAAAGGAGAATGTGGGGTTTAGCAAGTAGGATTCTAATGCAGGTCTGTCTGACTCGAGAATTCTCTGACACTTTCCTCGCTGTGTTCTTAGTTTTTTGTTCTCTTCTTCCTGTTTTGAACTTCAGTCTGGCCCAAGTCGGTACCTCATGTTCTCCTGCCCCAGGCCTTTAGGTTTCTATATGACAGCCAGCCTGCAGGAGTATACCTAGCTATGGTGTGAAGTCTCCCTACTTTCATAGCCTCCTCCATGTTCTTCCCACCTTCCTTTCTTACACAGTACTCCACATTCCACACAGATTAATATTTCTGAAACACATTTTTGTGTATTGAGTCATCTCAAAGGTATTGATTCCCCTGGTGTTCAAGATGTCAGTTCCAGTTCTGCCTTTTCCTAGTTGTGTGTCATTGGGCAAGGTAATGAATTTCTCTGAGTCTCAGTTTTCTTATTTCTCAAATGAAGATGAAAATATCTGCTCCATGAGGTTCCTAAGATTAGACAAGATTCCCTGTCAGTCTGGACCAGTTAGGTTGTGCTGCTGTGATAACTGAGCTCTAAAACTCTGTGGTTTGGTTTTCACTTACACTGTATGCTCATCAACTGCATGCCCTCTTCACTTTGGGGCTCTGACTGACGGAGCAGCCTTTATGTGAATTGTTGGCAGATGTGGGCCAGTGAATATGGGTGATCGGTAATACAATATCCCAAAGATAATGTAGAGGCTGGGCCCTGCCACAGAGTCTGACACATGGTAGGAGATGAATAAATTATTTCTCCTTGGCGTGTACCCTCAGGCAGGCAGGAAGTGTAAGACACTGATGTCTAAACCTCTGGCACAGACTGCTCCTGCGGAATGTGTGGAGTTTGGATGCCAACCATGGTCCAGTCCTCTTGCGGCAGGCTTGTTACTTTGAATGGTTACATTCTTCTTTATGTCTCCTGGCTTCATAATCTGTGTGGGTTACTTGTGTCTGTTTCCTGGGGCAACCATTACAAACTACCACATATTTGGTAGCTTCAAACAATGGAAATCTATATTGTCAAGATTTCAGGGGACAGAAGTCTAAAAATCAGGTTGTTGACAGGGCCCCATTCCCTCCAGAGGTTCTAGGGGGAAGAATCTGTTCTTTGTTTATTCCAGCTTCTGGTGGCTGTCAGCATTCCTTGGCTTGTGGATGCATCACTCCAACCTCTGTCTCCACAGTCACAGGGCCTCCTCTTCTGTGTGTTTGTGCTGAGTGTCTCTTCAAAGGACACATCATTGGATTCAGGATGCACCTCCTTATCTCCTTCTCTCAAGATCTTTAATTACATTTTCAAAAAACCATTTTCCAAAAAAGGTCATTGTCATGGGTTTTGGGAGTTAGGATGTAGACATATCTTTTGGAGGGTGGGAAAACCATTCAACACACGACAGTCACCAAATGAGTACTTTGATCATTACACAGTTTGTGGCTCGGTCATTTTTTAATTATTGTTATTTTAGGACGAGGTTAATTTTACACATAACTTTTTCTTTCAGTGATCAAATGTTTTATATAAACCCAGAGAGCACAGTGAAGAGATTTTAACTGCACCAGAGCATTTTGTGTCTCTGAGAAATTGTCCAAATGTAAGCTCACACTGTCACATCAGGAAAGCAAAAGAGTTATTATATTAAAACAAAACAAAGAATCCTCTCTCCCTTTTTTTACTCTTTTTCTTTTCTAGGATTGTTGGGTCGTCAGGTATAATTATTTTTGCTGATATTGCTCATATAGACTCCGCTGTTGCTTCTGGGAGTTCTCTCATGTAAAAAAGACATATTGTTCTCACCTTTGATGAACATGGAAATTTTCCATGCAACTCTGGATTGACTAAGGTCTTCTGGAAAATTCCCCTTTGAAGTCTCTGTACCTGAAACACAAAGTCTTTATAAAAGATATTCTAGGATTAAAGAAAAAAACATGTAATCATATAATCATATAATAGGACTTGGCATGTAATTAATTGTCTTTTTAAATAAGTTATATTTGCTTTACTGCCTTTTAGAAGAATTAAATGTGTTTATATCTCTGGCAAAGCGGGAGGGAGAGATCAACCTCTTCATGTATATATTTGTTTTTTATTTTTCTGTGTTTGACCATAGTTAATGAGGCACATTTTTCCTGTTCATACGAGTCTACTCTTGGTATGAAATATATTGACATTCACTGCTCCTTCCATATCATGTGTAAGTGAAGCAGGAAGGAAAATAGGAAAAGAGTAGTGATTTGTTGTCACTCAAATAAGTTAATAGAAAGCTAGTGGTTTGAACTATGTCCTGAGATGCTTAGAAGGGGGAGGAGGAAAGATAAAAGCATTTGTATAACCATGCAACAAAAATCCTTAGAGAAACATTGGCAAATAACTGGGCAGGTTTTTTCTCTCACTCTCTGTCTCCCTCATGTGAGTATTGTGCCGTTGAGCCTATGCTGATCTCACAGAAGAACCAGGCAAGGCCCTGAGAATTTTTACCCGCTCTGTGCACGGCACGGCCGGGTGGGTGTTGGGTAGAACCAGCATTCAGTGTCTGTGTTTCCCGGACAAGCGTGACTCCAGTTTAGATGAAAACAAACGTGGAGGTGTTTACAGCAGCTTCCTCTCACTCCTTGCAGTAGAACTGACACCTGTATTCAATAATACCCGTTCTCTGTAAATGATCTTAAATCATGGAGTTGTCCCCTTTGACCGTGTCTGTACTATTAACCCCGACTCCTATCGTTAGGTACCATTACATCGACTTTCAACCACTGGTACAGGGGTGGGACTCTGAATTTTTAAATTTCAGTTTGGTCAGTCATGGCGATTTGCCCTCTGGATATGTTGATTGGTCCATGACAGAGCATTTGAGCCAAAGCAGACTGATCAGAATCATTTCCCAGAACTTTTCAAGCTGGAACTAGAGGAGACCATGGCCTCCATGTGGGAGGTGAAGGTGTGACATGTGAAGCCTGGCACCTGAAAGTAGCCATGTTGCACAACTCCTCAAAGACATCTTTTTAAGAGAATGAAGTTTAAGAGTGGGAGATGAGAGATGGAGAAAAAGCCCACCAGCCGAGCTCAAGTCCCCAGCTCAGTTGTACCCAAGGTCCAACTGCACTTTGAACATTTCCAGAGTTATGAGAACCCACCCCCAATAAATTTCTATAGCTTAGCCAGGTTACTTAGAGATGGGTTTCTGTCCCTGGAAATCATGAGTCCTAAGTATTACACTTCTCCTCATCCTTTAAAGCTATGACTAAAAGCATTTCTCGGTTGACTCCTCAGCCTCTCAGGAGATGCTAGGGACTTGGATGACCCAAACTAATAAAGCCACAGAGCCGTTCAGATTCTGCTGTGTCATGCCAGGTTGGAGGAAACCCAGGGAGCTAATAAATGGGAGTATTCTGTTTTTGTTTTGATCATTTTGCTGAGATTTGCTGAAGACTCCTTCTTGGATTAAACACAAACACCCCTTCAGGTTGCAGAAATTAAAGAAGCCCAATGTAGTCCTCAACCTTGTCAGAGCTCATTGTATCTTTTATATCTCCTGTAGCACTTTCACATTCGTGATCGTATTTTACCTCTGAAGAGCTCTTGGAGGCGAGTGGAGCCAAATGTTACCATTACTATTTTAAAAGGAGGGGACAACAGTGTTCTAGAAGGATTAAATGTTTTGTTCAAGGCTGCCAAGTTAGTTTGGGACAAAATTGGCCTAAAAATTGGATTTCCTGGCTCTCAGAACTTTATCCCTGCTCTACCTACATTTCACTGGAAACACAGGAGTCGTGGGGCTTTCACTTTAGTTCTTAGCATGAGGAAGCGGAGAACTGGACTGGGAGATGCCGCTCCACCTGGCGGATGGGGACTTGTATTCGATATATGAAGATCATGATGAGACACGGGGGCGAGGCCCATTTTGCTGCCTCCTTACAAAGTGGGATGGGAGAATTAGATGCACATTTTTAACAGAGTCTGGTGAAGTTGATTAAAGGTGACAAGAGCAATGTGAGCTAAGTCTGAGGAAGGCAGTCTGACCTAAGAAAGACCAAAGAGTGCGTGTTTCTACCATCTGCATATGCCCAAGGATAGTTGGCGTCATGGTTTAGGCCATTTTCCAGATTGGGAGGAGAGATTTCTCCTTGCCGGGGGAGGGCTGGGAAGGCTTCTGGGAGGCAGGAGTCTGCCTGCAGACTTACTGGGCCGTAGAACTAGATGTGATCAAATTACGTTTCTCCTTCAAACAGGTGAAGAATCAGAGAGGGGTGGAGTTTCTGGGTGGTTCTTCCTAGCCACACCCCTGGGAAAAGGAACAACTGAGACTCACTAGTGGGGAAGGGAAACACAGTTGGAGGCTGCCTTCTGCCAGCGGTGAAACTGCGTGGACCTGGGGATACACCCTGGCCCCTCTTTCTAGCTGAGGGCCCTGAAAAGACAAAGAAGCTTTGCTGATAACATTTGACTGCTGTTCTTATTTAGGAAGCCCCAGAATTTGTAAATGGGAGAAATAGGACTGACTTTTTGAGTACTAAACTCTAATGCCAACATACACTGGATGAGATGTTAAAGGGCAGTAGAAAAAGACAGGAGGGCTTCCAAGGCTCTTGGACTGGCTGGGGGGTGAGAGGTGGGGTGGTGTGAACAGGATTGGTGGTAGCGGCGGTCAGTCACGGAAACGGGAAAAAGACAGACACAGAGATAAACGTTGTAGTGTTTGTTCAAACCTTGCGCAGTGGAGGAGGAGCCTTAGCCAATGGAGCTTTAGGATGTGATCCCATCCCTAATGGGCAGACATATCTAGAGGGTAATAGCCACTGTGTTTGAGAATCCACATCCTGCCTGTTGGACTCTCTCTGTGTGAGACTGCGAGGCACTAGGCCAGCTTGCCTGCTGTTGTAAACCTTTGATTTAGCTAATTCCCTGGGGCTGATGTCACACTCGCCAAGCCATCTCCTGATTAATTTCTAGCTTTTGCAGGGAAGTAATGTATCGATCCTGGAGACTCCACATAGTCTTAGGCCTTTTAAAGGTGGATTCTCATGAAAAGTAAATCAACTTAGCATTCTGATTTTTTTTTTTTTTTTTACATCGGCCTCTTGAACACGATTAGCCTGAGCTTATCCTAGGAAATTAACTACATCATATGCTGACAAAATTTAGTTTTGAGCTTACCAAAATAATTATCTGACTGGCGGTGACTGTAAATTTTTCAGTTTATAAATGACACCCTCAAAGACCATTTGGGAGACATCCAACCAGCCTTTACTTGGTGGGGGTATCCTGGTATTGCCATTAGGTGAGAAAACAAATTTTGAACTTTAATCCCACCCTTTTGAGGGGGAAATAGATACAACAAGGTAAAAATTGGAGTCTTGATGGCAAGAGGTGGGGGAAATACATAAGCTTTAACGTGGTGCCAAAAACATAGGATGAATGTCGTGCATTACAGACTTCCACTGTGGTGGGGGAGGCTGTGTTCTCAAACCCATCGCCATATCTGCACAGGGTCATACTTCCCATGGACTGCCCCACGCCATAGACTAAGCACAGCAGAAGGACTAAGACAGGCCCGTTCATGGGAGACTGGGGACTCTAATGGCTGACGGGCTTGAGAGCCCTTAGCAACCTTGCCTAACCTTCCTTAGTGCATGACAGTCTAGACTGCTTCCGCCCAGCCTTCCTTCCCGTTCTCCTTCAGTCTGGGTCAGATTTTCATTATGTTCCTTATACATATGATCTTGTCTTGGCATCTTCTTCTCAAATGCCTCAGACGAACACAAAGAAGAATGTTCATAGACAGGATCCGAGCAGGAATGTGATGGCACGCTCATATTGGGACAGTTTGACTAGAGTATAACACAGTAATTCTTTTCAAAGGTATGGACCGAGTCTAGAGAGAGCACAAGGAAGAGTGTAGGTGCTCTGGGCTTGTAAGGCAGCATTCCCCATTTCAGGTCCGAGGGAGCAGTTACTAGAATTCAGAGACTGAGAGAGGCTTGCTGAACAGGAGCTGGAAACTGCACAAGGGATGTGACCCTGTGCAGAGCCCCCAGCTGGAGGAGTTCAAGGAACCAAGGCTTCACTGTCCTCTCTCTGATCTCTTGCTCGTGCTCCCATTGCCCAGTGCACCTGGAAGCTGCAGGGAAGCTAAGCCTGTTGATGCAGTCCCTAGGGGTGAGCCTCATGCATCCTACACTCTGCAACAGGGAAGAGAAAAGAGAGAGTGAGCCTGGAAAAGCAGGAGGGACATCCCCAGCCAGGGGACAAGAGTGAGATTTTGTGTGGTGGCAGCAAGCCTTTCTTCCAGGCTTCCCTGTAGTAGCAAAGAAAGAAAAGAGCTCCAACCTGGTAAATTGAAGAGCTCTGGCACCACTTTCCTCTGCATCCCTTAGTCTCAAACTCCCCCGTGTGGTAGCTTCATCCTCGGGCTAGCAGGCTGATAACCATATTCATTTCTTGTGTCGTAGGTATCCAGCTCCTAAAATTTAGGAGATAGAAAAGGCTATCTCTTCTCAGGAGCTTCACTCAGGCATGAGGAAACCTTTCTAGAAGCCCTGCATGAGAACCCCTAATGTACATGGCCACTCAGAACAAGCTGGGAGTTCTGTTAGGAAGGAGGAAGGGCGCTGAGACATCCATTTTCTACAGAGCACATGGAGTGCTCTTTCTAATGTACAGATCTGATCATAGCACTGCCCGCTGAAAAATCCTTCGATGGCTCCCACTACCCTCACACGAAAGCCCACATTTCTTCTTCTTTTTTTTTAAATTGAACTTACAATTTTTTTAATTGTTTATTACAGTTGTCTCTATATTCCTATTATTACTCTCCCCAACCCTACCCACCCCCACCTCGCACATTCAGTCCTTCCCCCACCCCCATTGTCTTTGTCCGTGGGTCCTTTATACATGTTCCTGGACGATCCTTCCCTTTCTTTCCCCCATTAACTCCCTCCCCCCACTCTGATTACTATCAGTTTTTTCTTTACTCCTAAGTCTCTGGTTCTATTTTGCTCACTTGTTTGTTTTGTTAATTAGGTTCCACTTATAGGTGAGATCATATGGTACCTGTCTTTCACTGCCTGGCTTATTTCACTTAGCATAATGCTCTCCAGTTCCATCCATACTGTCTCAAAGGGTAGGAGCTCCTTCTTTCTTTCTGCTGCATAGTATTCCATTGCGTAAATGGACCATAGTTTTTTGATCCACTCATTTACTGATGGGCACTTAGGCTGTTTCCAACATTTGGCTATTGTAAATTGTGCTGCTATGAACACTGGGTGCATAGGGTCTTTTGAATTGGTGTTTAGGGATTCTTAGGGTATAATCCCAGCAGTGGAATTGCCTGGTCAAAAGGCAGTTCCATGTTTAATTTTTTGAGGAAATTCAACAGTGGCTGCTCCAGTCTGCATTCCCACCAACAGTGTGCTAGGGTTCCCTTTTCTCCACATCCTCACCAGCACTTGTTTGTTGATTTGGATATGATGGCCATTCTGACTGGTGTGAAGTGGTTTTAATTTGCATCTCTCTGATGCTCTGCCGAGCATCCTTCCATATGTCTCTGGGCCCTCTGTATGTCCTCCTTGGAGAAGTGTCTGTTTAGGCCCTTTGCCCATTTTTTAATTGTTTTGTTTGTCTTCCTGGTATGGAGTCGTGTGAGTTCTATACATATTTTGGAGATCCATCCCTTGTCCGAGGTATCATTGGCAAATATGTTTTCTGATACTTTTGGTTCCCTTTCCATTTTGCTGGTGTTTTCTTTAGCCGTGCAGAAGAAACACCCACTTTTCTTATACGGGCATACAGGGCCCTTTACGCTGTGGCCTCTGTCTACCTTCCCTGCCTCATTTCCCCAGCTTCCCTCTATCCTGCAGGCTTACGAAACTGCTTGCGCTTAGGCCAGTAAGCCGCGCTCCCTCTTCTTTCACTTGCTTCTGAGATTCTTCTATGTCTTCTGCCTAGAAAATTCTCTGCTTCTTTCAGCTCATTCAACTCCTCTTGGGAAGAACTGGATAAATATCATTTGTTTTCAGGAGACTTGCTGTGGCCCTGATGTGTCTCCATGGCACCTTGTACTTAGCCCTGCGGTATCTGTCTGTGTTTTCATGACCAGGAGTCTCTCCTCCTGGACCCTGTGCTCCAAGAGGGAGAAGCCTGTGCCTTCTGTAAGGAGCTGTCCCGCGTCCAGGCTAACAGCTCGAACTTGAGCATCAGACAG
The DNA here is from genome assembly GCA_004026545.1 of Mormoops blainvillei. Taxonomy (NCBI): domain Eukaryota; kingdom Metazoa; phylum Chordata; class Mammalia; order Chiroptera; family Mormoopidae; genus Mormoops; species Mormoops blainvillei. Next base: position 122,639 of record PVJD01004648.1, read on the forward strand.
CATGGATTTGGCTCTTGGCTTCAGTACTTGTAGTTAGTAACCTTGGGCTAGTAATTAAAACCCTCTAGGCTTCTGTTTTGTCATTTGTAAAGTAGGAACAATAATAGTAACTACAGTACTTTGTAAGATTACAATGAAGGTCAAGTGACATGGTTCATGTAAAGCATTTAGCATAGTGGCTGGGACCAAGTTGGTGCTCAGTAAATATTTGTAGCATCAATGGTGATATGATAGACAGAGCTGAGCCTCTCCCACTGTTCTAGGAGAGCTGAGAGGTCTCTGTTGCTCTTGGCCAGACAGGGGACTTCCAAAGCCAACCATACATGTACATGTGATCAAGGAGGACATGGGAATATGTTGGTTTCTCAAATAACTCCCTTACTAGCCTGTCCTGTTGCTCAAATTCCACTATTATGAATCAATTTTTTCAGATTAGCAATCAATTCATACTTCCTCACTTTCTACCTCAAAAGACTGTCTTGTTCTGTTAGTCAAGGTATAGACAACAAGTGCCATTGGACTTCAAAGGAGAAGAACTCTACATTGAACTTCAAGGGTGAGTGACATTTAGACAGGTGGAAAGGGAAGGAGAAGATACTTCAGATAATGGGGAGAAAAGAGAGAGGCAGAAGAGCTATTTGCGTGACTGAGAACAGTATGTGGACCTTGGGGTGACCAGAGGACCCTGCAGGGAAATCTTTGAAGATAAAAGCACCCTCCTGAAAAATATAAATCCACTTGAATTGATACCATAGGATCTTATACCCTCCAAATATTTTTAAATTCTTTTGTTTGAAGAAACTATAATTCAGAAAAATTAAATATCTTGATCAAAGTCACCTAGTTTGTTGGCAAGAGAGGAAGAATATAAATTCAGATCCCCTGATCCTAGACTCTAGAATACTTTTACCCACTACCATACTACCTCTCAATCAATTCAGTTAGTTTCATTTCTTCTTAACTGCTGAGATAATACAGTAGGACGGATCAGGGTATTGTCGTGGGTGGGGTGCAGGTGGGAATAGTGCATGGGAGAGGAGTCCTTAGAGAAGTGGGGAGGTAGGGAATATTTATCTGTAACCCTCAGCCTCTTATTCTAATACTCTTTTCTTCTGAAACAGAGTCTAATTGATATATTCACACTAAGGAATAAATGACCCAGAAGCCAGAATCAAAAGAACCCTGCTCATGACCTTTCCGTAGGAGAGGGCCCTGGGGTAGCAGTCTATGTTACAGAGAGCGGCACTTAGGAAACCTGAGCTTCTATACCAACTGCCACTGAATCATCACGTTGTAACTGTGAAAAAAGCACTCACCTAATGGAACCACACAAAACATTCTACAAGGGCAATTACTAAGATATTTGAGGACAGTTGCTGTTTACAGCTCCTCACCCAAACTTTCAGCTATTCAGGTTGAACACCTCTCATTCTTTATTACTCCTTTAATTTCCAGGTTATCCTGTTGCTCTCCGCTATACAGGTTGTACTCTGTCCATGCCTCTTGTCAAGGCACCTCAAATAGAACATAATGGTCCATTTGTGCTGGTGGATCGGCACAACCCTCTCTCCATCATGCGCTCCAGGCTTCCATCAAGGACAGTTGGTCCTTGAATAATGAAGTTTCATTCACCATTGTTTTAATATAACGTCAATGAGGGGAAAAAATAGATTCCTTGTAGGGGCCACTGTTTTTGTGGCGCTTACCTGTCCTCCTCATGTCTGTGTGGAGTTTTTCAGGGGTGTCTGGTTTTGTCCCACATACCAAAGACGTGCACTTTGGATTAACTGGTGCGTCTAAACTGTCGTGGTTTGATTGTGGGCGTGTGTGAGTGTGCCCTGTGATAGAAGGGTGCCCTGTCCCGGGTGGATTCCCTGAGCTACCAGGACAAGCTTCAGCACCTGTGACCCTGAACTGGAATAAGTGGGTCGGAAAATAATGATCTTGTTTTTATTAAACTTTCTTAAATGTATGTATAGCTCACATACTTTCCCGACATTTTTATGCAGATCCACTCACCCACATATGAAAATGTCCAGCTGGGCTCGTATCTGCTACAGATCCATCCGTTTTCTCCAGAAATGCCTTGCAACAGTTCAGAAGCATATGTTATGTGGACAAAAGTCAGTTTGTCTAACTAGTTTACCTGTCTGTAGTCACAATCAAAACAGGAATTGGTATTTGTTCCTTATGAGCTTTAATGGCTCCCACAGCTCAGCTTCCCCTGTTTCAAATGCCCATGCATTTTCCTGCTTTAGAGCCTGGCCTGGCTCTCATTGGAAAGACCCATGTGCTTTCTCTTTAAAAAAATTTTTTCCTACCTTTGGTTGTCTCTAGTTTTCTGGCATCCCTATTTTTCTGGTCATTGAGAAAATTATACAGAGAAGCTCAATGATCTCATCGCAAAATGCCTGATTATCTGGCATGGACTTTTTAATATATTCCTTATGGAGGTCATTCCTTGTAGAAGTTAGGATGTAGGCACAGATGTTGTAAGAAAAACCCAAAATAATAGTGCATTAGAGAAGACAGCCCTCCTCCACCGATGGCCGCTGTAACAGCCCCAGGGCAAGCCGTCCTGGGCTGACGGGGAGGCATCAAGGGGCAGCATCCTTCTGTCTTGTGGCTCTCTCATCTCTGAGAGTTGCCCTTGCCTATGTGATTCAAGGTGGCTCTTCACATCACCCAGGATGCCATCTAGGCAGCAGAAAGGAGGGAAAAAAGGAAGAAGGCACTACCTTCTCTTTGAAAGTACAACCCTGAACTTGCACGTATTGTTATCCCTATCCCATTAGCAAGAACTTATAGACTTGGGCATCCCGCTGCTAAGAGGTTTGGGAATGTGGTCCTTACATTAGCTGTAATACACCAAGCGAAAATGCCACAGCTCTAGCTCTATAGAGGAAGAGAAGCAGGAAGGCTTAAGCAGTCTCTGCCACACTTCGATCCAGCTTCCTTCTCTATCTCTTAAGGACTCCTCCATTTGCTCAGATCTGAAACTATAGTCATTTGTACATTTTCCATTCTGTTATAGACACTCACAAAATCCTATTCATTTTGTTACATTTTAATCAATTCTCTTTTCTTAGAATATTTTTATCCCTATCTACTTTCACGCTTATTGCCATCCAAATACAGCCCTCGTTAGTCCTTCGCTTTGCCAGCCCCTTCCATTTTTCATCTGCTGACTGCTTGGCAGGAAAGGGTATCGGCAAACTCTCAATTAGCAAATGGCATTGGACAGAGTTTTCTGTTGCCCTTGATACAGATGCCTATTGGAATTTGGAAGGATGGGGGAACAGATGTTCTAACTTGTTGGTCCCTCCTCAGGAGAGATCAGGAATCACTGGTTCTGCTGCTGTGAGCTGCTGTCCATGTCAGGCTAACTCCAATGACCCTGATTCAGCCCCTCTGCCTCCCACCAGCTCGTTATTATTTTGCCCCCATTGGAAGCTAAGTTTTTGCCATTTCGTCAATTTTTTTTGACTACAAGAGTAACTTGTTTTTTTTTAAACATCTTATGTTCTTCTAATCCATTCTTTACAGAAGCAAATTAATCCCCTTAAAACGCCTTTTTTTTTTTAAGTTAAATGTACTGTAACATTGGTTAATAACATTACGTAAGTTTCTGGTGTACAACTTTATAACACACCACCCGAAGTCTCAGCACCCAAAAATCTCGTCTCCTTCCGTCACCATCCTCTTGAACCCCTTTACTCTCTTCTTCCTGCTTCCACCTCCCTTACCCTCTGGTAACTACCATTCTGTTGTTTGTATTTATGAGTTTGTTCATTTATTGCCTTTTGTTTTATATCCCACACATAACTGATATCATATAGTTCTTATCTTTTTTGCGTCTGACTTATTTCATTTAGCATAATACTCCAAAAATCAATCTGTGTCATTGCAAATGGCAGTATTTCATCTTTTTAACGACTGAGTAACATTCCATTGTATATACATACAACATCTTTATCCAATTATCCTTTGAAGGTATACTTAGTTTGTTTCCATGTCTTGGCTATTGTGTACAATGTTGCAATAAACATAGGAGTACATATATCTTTACAAGTAAGTGTTTTTTTAATTTTGAGGGTAGATACTCAGAAGAGGGATTACTGAGTCATATAGTAGATCTATTCTTAATCATTTGGTTTTTTTTTTAAGGGACATCCATGCTGTTTTCTATAGTGGCTGCATTAATTTACATTTCCACCAGCAGTGGACAAGGGTTCCCTTTCCTCCACATCCTCACCAACATAGATTAGAAGAATTAATATTGTTAAAATGGCCATATTACCTAAAGCAATATACAGATTAAATGCAATCCCCATCAAAATTCCAATGGCATTTTTTATAAAAATTAAACAAAAAAAATTCTCGAAATTGTATGGGATCACAAGGCCCCACACAGCCAAAGCAAACCTGAGAAAAAAACAAAGACAGAGGTATCACATTCCTTGACTTCAAATTATACTAAAAAGCTACACTAATGAAAACAGTATGGTATTGGCAGAAAAACAGACACACAGGCCAATGGAACAGAACTGAGATCCCAGAAATAAACCCACATACATGTGGGCAACTAATTTTCTACAAATGAGCAAAAAACATACAATTCAGAAAGAAAATTCTCTTTAATAAATGGTGTTTGGAAACCTAGGAAGCCACACACAACATAGTTAAACGAGACTGCTATCTGAAGCCATACAAAAACAAAAAACAAAACAAAAAAAAAACAACAAAAAACCTCACAATGTATTTCATCTTTAAAAAACTCTTTTACTTAAAATTTCTAAATGGTGGGCCTTTTCTCACAGGGAAGGTAGAAAATGCATGTTTCCTTGATCAAGGCCAACTTCACTAATCAAGATACTCTTTCCTGCTCAACCCAAATGAAGCTGAAGAATCCTTTTCCACAGCTAGAACTACCACTGACTGGACTTAGCGTGAGAGATAAATCTTATTTATCATCCTAGCCTACGAAATTATTTCCAAAAGTTGGGCTTTAAGAGTTTTCCATCTCTGCACATTTGTTGTGTGCCCCCAAATCTTGCTTTTCCGTATATGGAGACCCTATTTTTTCAAATAGACCATAATGTCCCCACCCTGGTTTTGGTTTTTCATTACATTTCTGAGTCTGCTCAGGACTGAGGCAGACAGTGTGTGTAGGCGCCCTGAGGCTTAAGAGATGTTAAAGGCGCTGGATAAAGGAAACAAGGCCAGAAGGAAAATCTAAGCTCTCATCAAGACAGACAGTAAAAAACTGTAGTGAGAGAACCAGGGCCAAGCGTGAGATCTAAGGAGTGAGGTAAGGTCACAAACGGAAAAGCAGGCGCCCGGGAGCCGAGGATGGGAACGAAGGCGGGTTGCCGGGTGCACGTCGGGACAAGGCAAAGGCTTCAGGACTAAGCGTGTGGAAATGCTTCTTGGAACTGCCAGGCCTGCCTCTGTGCCGCCATGAACAGATCCACGCATGCAATATGCATTAATGAATAAATAGACAAAAATATAAATCAAAGTAATACCGGCCGATCCTACGTTGAAATGTTTTGTAAAGCGAGAAACTTTTGTAGCTTCTCTTAGCCTCCTATAGCAGTTTTAAACAAAAATATTGTCTTGGCAAATTTCCTTTAACTCATTGGGATCTCTCCAGATGTCTTTACTATTGTACTTAAGCCAGGGTGGAAAAGGTAGTCCTCAATACAAGCACTAGCAATAAAGCAGAAGCAGCCCTTTAAAAAAGTGGCAGATGGCCCTGACCTGTGTGGCTCAGCGGGCTGGGCATTGTCCTGCAAACAAAAGGTCACTGGTTCATTTCCCAGTCAGACCACATGCCTGAGTTGCAGGGCAGGTCCCTGATTGGGCATGTGAGAGGCAACTGGTCGATGTTACTGTCCCTCTCTTTCTCCCTCACTTCCCCACTCTCTAAAAATAAATAAATACAATCTTAAAAAAAAAAAAAGTGGCAGATGGAAACTTGGAGGACTCCACCCAGGGGCTTTTGCAAATTAAATCCCCAGGAAGCCTCTGTTGCCCCTCTGCTCCTGCCAAGCCTGAGGGCCAGGCTCCTTGCCGCAGCTGCCTTTGAGAAAATTAACGTCTTGCTCCTGCCAAGAAAACAGGTGACAAGCGCGGCAGTTCTCCTTCGGTTTGTTTTTCTCTATAGCAGGGAACATGTGCCCCCTGAGCTGGCATTTGTTTGTGCAATCAGGAGGACTGCAAAAGCAAAGGCAAGGAGATAAAGGTGAGTCAGGAAGGAGAAAGTGGCACCTGAGAGCAGAACAAAATACCAAAAAGCCAGGTAATGGAAACAAGGCCTGCTAGCATTCACCCAAGTTAATGGGAGCAAGTTGACTCATGCAACCTTGGAAACAGCTAAGATTGTTTGTGTGTACATGATGAATCATCTAATGTGTAAGTCAAGACACCAGCTATAATTAATCTTGTGCATTAAAACAAATTTGAGTATTTTGAACATGAGCTAAAAAGATTGACCTGCGGGATCATTCAGTGCTCATTGCTGGCTAAGTGCTTTAAGGACAAAGGAGGAATCTGGGGTGCCCTTGGGAAGTGCTTTCCCTTGTGGCCTGCAGTTTCACCCATGCAGTGCTCTCTGTGGGCTGTGAATGTTGGCAGTAGGTTGGACTGGGTAGTATTGGCCCCACCCATGCTGCCCTCGATTCCTCATTATTTCCAGTGCTACAACATCTTCTGGAATACAGGGTCTATAAGGTGTGCTCTTGGTTCTTTCCGGTTTGCAATGGACTTCATAATGACTATGGAATCGAGCATGCTCAGATGACCACTGCTGTCTGTCGTTTTTCAGGTTGTTAGTGGACATTTGTTAGACTTTGGTAGGAAAACGTCTATTCCGTATTCCCTTAATAATGTTAATAGCATCCGCTTCCTTTTAAGGTTCATTTCTCTCCATTGGAGACAGCTTGGTAAGACTAGAATCAATCCTGCTCTCCCTCAGCTAAGGAGCAGGCACATAACCCATGCCAGTATGGGCTCAGTCTTTACATTTTCGCTCTTGACCAGAATGACAAACAGAGTGAAAAAGAGCAAACCCATTTAACTCAGCAGTGTCTCCAGGAAAGAAATCCAGGAGCTCCTGACACTGCAAAGATCCGTAAGGCTGCCCCGGTGCCAAGCTTGATTCCCCAGCTACTTCTGAATTTGCTTGTCTGAGTCAAGTCTTTTTGCTGTTCCATATCCTTCCCAAAATGACCCGTTTTTGCTTATGGTGGTAAGAGTTGGTTTCTGTTGCTCGTCACCAAAGAAACTTAATTGATAGGGTTCATGTACCCTAAGTTCCTACTATAGATATTCAAGGGAATGAAGATTATTAGTGAACCCAACAGGCTGTTGCACAGGTGTTCGTTAAGAAAACATCTATGTAGCCTCGGCTGGTGTAGCCCAGTGGATTGAGCATGGGCCTGTGAACGAAAGGGTCACTGGTTCGATTGCCCAGTCAGGGCACAAGCCTGGGTGGCAGGCCAGGTCCCCAGTAGGGGGTGTGCTAGAGGCAGCCACACATTGATGTTTCTCTCCCTCTCTTTCTCTCTCCCTTCCTCTCTGTCTAAAAAAATAAATAAAATCTTTTTTTAAAAAAGATCTTTGTAGTTTATAAGGCTCAGTATCAATCCAAGTCTTCTCTTCCTTACTGTTCCTGCCTTGAAGCCTTTCTTCTGATTAATCTGTTGTTTATTTCAAGTCCTTTATCAAGATACAATAAATGGGAACTATATCATCTGAAACCTTGCTTATCCACAAATATTTTTCATCCAACTGGTCTCATAGTGGTAGGTATAAGAGGGTAGGTGGACTTTTGTTTTCTCCTAATATATGAGGTGTGTATTTGACTATCAGTGTGTAAAAAGAAAGGTAATCACTTGTGAAATAGAAAAATACAGTACAACATCCAAAAAATGGAGGAAAGGAAGGAAACTTAAAAAATTTTATTGAATCACAGACACAATCATCAGAAACGCTCTCGTTACATTTACCACTAAGAAAAAAATATTCTACCAATCAGTTTATGCCACACCATCCCAATTTCAAAGACATTACCAAAAAAATCAGGAAAGTATGTTTTAAAATATTTTGTTTATTTATTTTTAGAGAGAGGGGAAAGGAGGGAGAAAGAAAGGGAGGGAAACATCAATGTGTGGTTGCCTCTCGCATGCCCCCTACTGGGGACCTGCCCTGCAACCCAGGCATGTGCCCTGACTGGGAATCAAACCAGTGACTCTTTGCTTCGCAGTCTGGCACTCAGTCCACTGAACCACACCAGCCAGGGCAAGAAAGTATGTTTTAAAGTGATGAAATTTGGTTATAAAAATGATAACTAAATATATGGAGTTATAACTACGTGATAGGTCCTATGTTTTCACATAGGTTAATTTATTTAATCCTAACAATCTGATGAGATGGTATGACATTTAACACAACTAATATCCGTATTAGTCAAACAGATGGCTTAGGCTTAATGTAAGTTCAAAGTGGAGTTTTTAATGGTTCTATCTGTACTGACAAATTTGTTTTAATGAAAACAGCAATTAAAATTGTGTGAGAAAGTATTGCCCTGATGTGTTATGATATCAATTTCTAAAATGTAATATTTGTCTTGTGCTCAAAAGTTTATTACAAGTTTTATTTCAATCCTTGCAATTAAAAAGATGCTATTGTTTCTAACTTTTGTTCTGTAAGCCTTAGGAAGCCATTCAGCCAAAGCAATAACTATGCTGTTTAGTTCCCTAACTCTCTTCTGGTTATGTAAGTTGAAGAGCGGTTTTGCCAGCAATTCTCTAAAGACATTTTATGGAATGCTGGTGTGGAAGCGTTCGAGTTGTGTGTGGAACACAACGAGCATTGAAACAAACGCAGGCCAATGACTAGGCATGATCACCATCTTTCCCTTTCTTGCATTTCTCAAAGAATATTAAAGAAGATCCAATTCATAATTCACAACATCATTTCCTAAATTTTTCTTTTCCTCATTCTTTTCCTTCTACAATTTTTCTCACACCTCAAAGTTTCCCCAAGACCTTTCTTCCCCCGTTTCTTGTGCTCAGCTTCTCCCTTCATACTATCCTGGATGGTCCCTACCCTTATAAGATCTTCACTTTTCTTCCTCTCCCCTTTTTCCGTCATTTAAAATTGCTTTTAAGAAAGCCCCAGCCCCTTCTGATGACAATCACCTGTTACAGATACTCTGCGTCTTCCACCTTCTTAGTTGGGTTTGTATAGGAAATACCGTGAGATGATATCAAATTGAGTGAGATATATTGAATAAATTTGTAAGAGGTTTCCACAGAGAATTCAGGTCAACAGATAGGCAGAGCATT